>JAEBDU010006325.1:0-15496 GCA_016802625.1 Heliconius numata | reverse complement strand
TATAATTTCTATTGTTTTGTATCTCTGTCTTTGAAAATACATCTATAGATTTCAGGCAATTCTGGGTACGTAGTACGTTTAAAATATTAAAATATTTAAAAAAATTATCAGTTTTTCCTATCTATTAGTAGACCGAATTTAGTATCTACAGTTAACGCTACATTAGTTAACTAACATTTTAAGTAAATAGAGAATGTAAATAAAAATCAATCAGCTTGTCACAAATATGTATTTATTTAAAACGTTACAATATTAATTAAATATTTCGATAATCAAACGAAACTAAATGTGGAAAAATTGTTGACAACAAGAAAATTTTTACTTAAAACTATAATACTTTAGCGATAAGTACACGCGTAACCTATTTTCGTTCGGATACTTTACTCAATTCGTTTAAAAGTTATAAACTGACAGTTGATTTGAGAAAACCACAGATAAAATATAGATCTATAATTCTATTTAATCTGTAGTGAAATTATATATTACAAAAGATTTTTTAAAGATATATTTATTAAAAAAATAGTTAATTATTTAAATATTATACTCGTCTACCATCTAAATTAATTAACATCTATCAGTTTAAAACTTTCAAACAAATTCTATTACGCTAAATATAATAAGGGACAAACATTACTATAATATGCAATAACTCCTAAAGGGATTTACAATGGTTTAGACAAGTAATGTGGTTAAATATTCATTTAGATCGGTAAATTGTACTAGCGTTTGAGGAACTTAGTGGTAAGAGAGACGGTGGGTGTAGCGAGGCGGTCAGCGGCGGCCGAAGCGGAGGAAGGAGTGGACGACGTCTTGGCGCTTCATACCGGTGTCCAGGAGTTGTGGATAGTCGCGAACTAAAGCTGAAATAAGCATTTAAAGATTAGCTTCACGCTGTACCTTATAAAAGCGAAAGGAATGTAGTGTTAAGACTCTCCGTTCCACATGTGACATGTACCGCACAATATTCAAGATCCGTGTTGGCGAACTTATCATCGCGCTTTATCTTGTTGGCAATCGAGGCAATGAAATTCGTCTGAGTGGAAATCGAACCCACAATCATCGTAACTAATATAAATAGGCATATAAGTTTCATTACGATTTAAAACAAATTCAGTAAAAGTTCTAATAAATTGACTTAGTAATTTAGTTTATTTCCATCAATTTATTTATAAAATAACCAATTATAGGAAAACAACACCGATAAAATATCCTAACTATTATTACTCACAAATATATAATGACTACTAGTGGACCCGAACGCGGCTACGCCCGCTTGAACTATACGAATATTTATTAAATATATTTATGAAGTTATTTTCAGTTTTCAATAGAGAGATGCGTTAAGCAAGCTTATTTTGGGTGACGTTTTCTAACAAACTTTGCAAATCGTTGCTTAGCAACGGCGGTTGTTATTAACACGGCGGAAAAAATTGCATGTGAAATTAACACTATTCCTACCAGGACCGGTCAAATGGCCGTTTTTAAATTTTCAATTGGAATTTCCTACATTCAACGCATGTGAATCGCCTTTAAACTTTACCACTTTTCCTCATATATATGTATGATATATTTTTCAATATTCACTTTTTTTTTTATTGTTTATTTTCCGAGAAAAAATTGTAGTCTGTCTTACCTACCACGACCGGTCATTTGACCGGTAGTACGATTTATACATTTTTTAACAATACGTCGCAGTAAGTTTTATATTTTATCTTTTATTCTTTTTTTATCTATTTTGATTTACATTTTCATATTTTAGTTTTTATTTTTTGTAGAATATTTGTCCCAAAAATGTCAAGACAATTGAAGAGTGCGAATGTATTATTAGAGAGAATAAATGATATTGATGCAGAATGTTCTGAAGATGATCAGGAAACTGGATATGGAAAATGACAATACGGAAAATTATGATCCACTTGAAACAGATTCGAACACCAGTGAGAACGAAGAGAATATTTCGAACGTACGTAGACGACGAAAGAGAAGGAGATTTTTAGTTAGTTCCGATAGTGAGAATGAGGAAGAAGTAAGCGACAATTCAATTATATAATAGCACCAAGTTTGGCGTAGATGTGACCGACCAAATGGCCAGAAATTATTCGGTAAAATCTAAATCTCGGAGATGGCCTTTGCAAGTATTTTTTAATATCTTGGATTTAGCCGGGATAAATTCATGGGTGTTATATAAAGAAACTACGGGAGGAGAAATTCTTCTCTGTCGTAACACTCTTGTCAGAGCGGTCGTGGTCATTACAAAGTGACATTAGCGGCAGATGTTACACGCCTCACGAGCATTCGCCACTTATCTCTACTGGCTGAGAGCCTGGTACACTCATGTAAGGGTCCCCCTACTGCAGCCTTAATCTGGTCGGTCCAACGCATGGGAGATCTTCCTCGCCCTCTAGTGCCTTCCACTCTGCCCTGCACGACGAGGCGGTCGATGGAGCCACTTTCTCTTCGGGAGACATGTCCAAAGAACTTTAGTATGCGACCTTGTACTAACGTCGACAGACGTTGTTTAGTGCCGATTTCTTGGAGAATAGAGACGTTGGTGCGAAACTCGGTCCATGATACACCCAGCATTCGTCTCCAGCACCACATCTCCAGAGCATCAATTTTCTTCTTCTCGGCCTGTCGCAAGGTCCATGTCTCCGCAGCGTAAAGAAAAATGGGAAAAACAAGCGTCTGCACAAGCCGGATCTTAGTGGCTTTTGTAATGTTTTCTCCATATTTTCTTCAGTTTCTCCATTGCAGTTCTAGCCATCGCCATACGTCTCTTTACCTCTTGCACGCAACCTCCACTGTTTGTGATTAAAGTTCCCAGATAGATGTACGATTGGACTATATCGCAGCTCGCGATCTGTGTAACTTCGGGCGAGTTATTATTTGGTCGGTCTATTATTTGGAGGAGAAATTACAAGACAGGAATTTCTATTTCAATTGGCAGAAGAACTTGCCATCGAATACCAACAAGAGCTCGGCAAAAAAAAACAATCAATACCCATCGCAAGTAACAAGTGCAGGTTCTCGTGAACGGAAAATATGTCAGATAAGGTATTGTAAAGACGAACAAAATCTGTCTAAAATGTAAAAAGTACGTATGCGGAAAATGTACAGTTGAGAAGCCCATTTGTAAAAAATGCGACGAAAAAGAATAAAATGTAAATTATGTACTCTTGAATAAAAGAAAATATATTTTTATACTGGTAAGCTGGCTATTGGTTGCATTCAATATTAAAAAATATATGTTGTGCAAGACCGGTCATTTGACCAGCCGCGGTAGGAATAGGTATAAGTGAAGTGTCGGTAGGAATAGTGTTAATAAGTATTTTAATATATTGGTATATATCCAAAATATTACAAATATGAGAAAAAAAAGTATCCTATGTTCATCCCGGGACCCTCAAGTATCTCTGTATGAATATTTTATCACAATTAAATTAGCGGTTTGGCCCTGATTGCGTAAAAGACAGACAGACAGACAGAGTTACTTTCGAATTTATAATATAGGTATGGATTATCAACTCACCCTGGTATTCCGGTACTTGTTCCCCAGCAGCTTCAGCATATAGTTCCAGGAAAGTGTTCAGCGCCTGGCAGAACCTCGCCGCGCGGGGGTCGTCCTCCGCCGCGGCGCACAGCTGCGCGGGCGCGGCGCTCACGTACGCCATGCCACACCATGATAGTACAGCGCACAGTACTACTACGCGGTAGGTTTCTACACTTCTGTAATAGATGGAAATAAATAAGGACTTATTTCTATAAGTTTTTAATAAACGCGTCAAATAATACATAAAAAATGGGATGTATTATTATTGCTTTTTTGTTGTTTTATTACTGAGATTAAATTGTTAAATTATTATTTCACACTAAGATAAGAAAAAAACGATGATATGCAAAAGCCTTGTTTTCGATCCCCAATATAACAAAATATTTATACTGTTAATATTATTTTTTAAAATAAATTAGACCATAGTAGAGCAGCGTCTGATTATAAACGCTACAATACAATACAATACAATATCCTTTATTGCACAAAAACAACAAAATTTTACACAATTTATATACTAAATTAAAAAAAACATGTACAATAAGGCGGCCTTATCGCTTGAAGCTATAAGGACGCTACTGTTATAGATTCGATTCCTCGATCTGGTAGCAAGACCAGATTTGGTACCAGTAACATTCAAAAATAGGGCATTGTGTGGGGAACAGAGTATCTTAACACTAGGTTCCCTCTACCTGTCTTAATAAATGCGAGACACAATGTGAAACTAAAAAAGAAATATTATTTACATTTTCTAAAACAAATAAAAGACTTAAACAGACATCTAAACATTAAAATTTAATATTCAAATTTAATTTATAACTATTCCTAAATTAATAAGACCTGCCCACTACGTCTGGAATCTAGATTATATTAGATGATTCTATTAAGAAATTGGGTCGTGCACCAATTACGGGCGATGGTGATTGGTTACCTTGTGTTATTATACACAAGTCTCTTTGCTATAGTACGGTCAAAGAGTTGTGGCCGCTCTGAACTTAGTTTGAATGATCTTTTGCGCATTGTTCACTCGGTAAAATCAAATCAATTATGAAAAAATCCTGTTTGAAGAAAATTTTACATATTTTGTAATTTCACTTTACAGATTGACAGTTTACTTACATTTAAAATACTACAAATATTTTATTAGAATTTTTTTTTCAAGTTTACGCTGTACGTCCCATATGTAGTAGGGTAAGGAGAGGGAACCTAAGTAAGACACTCCGTTCCCCACTTTCCGCCAAATTTTCGAGGCTTTGTGTTTTGAATGGCAGAATTCAAAGCCTTACTTTACCTTTTGCCTTGGTACCAGAGCGACGAAATGAAAATAATAATTCATTTCCCCGAGTCGGAATCGAACCCAGAACCGTCGCGTTACAGTCACACATTTATGACCCTGCTCCACGAAGGGCTCTTCGTATCATAAATAATAATAACTAATAAGAGTTTTCTATCCCTAAACAAAAATCATGTAACATTTTTTGTATCTCGTTACCGAAAGTTCAACATCGGAGACAATGTAAGGAAAATTAGGAAAAATGAATTCGCTAAGAGGTTTATATCGTTGATATTGCTATCGAGAAAGTCAGGAAAAGCGTTGGACAATATTTTACTAAAATGTTATAGTATTATTAACGGCTTAGATACAGTTGTAGGTTCGATTGCTACTCGAGGGAATGAATAATTTGCATTTCAGTTGAGTTCTGCCTAACCTAAACTTAACACTAGGTTCCCTCACCCTACTTTGCTATAATAAGTATGTACGTATATAAGGTTAATAATTAATAATTACTTTTGTAATCTAATCATTACTAGTAAATTAAAATACTTAAACCATTTTAAATACCAACAAACTAGAGGGACAAGTTCGTCACTATAAACACGACTGGTTCTGGGTTCGATCTCCTTTCGAGAAAATTAAATATTTATTTCAATTTATATTTTAATTTCCGCTTTAGTGTCCAGGCGAAGTTGCGCGGCGTTGAACTCCGTCACTCAACTGGAAAATGGATAACGAAGTGTCTTAGCACTAGGTTCCCTCTGCCTGCATAACTGTGTGCGGGATACAGCGTGAAGCTGATTAAAGAAAAACAAATTTATTTTAAAAACTGGAGTACCCAAATCCTAGAGCAAAATAGCAATAAGCAACAAGGCCGCGCCAAGAATTCGGGACAATCCACGTTTTGCAAACAATAAAAACCCCCAAATCGTAAGTCGATGGTGAAAACCGCAATATCGGCATACCGCTGATAGCGCCAAACTTATTAAACTTTTTGTTTCCCGTAAAATGAATGTTACATTCAATAGTTTATTGTAAGAATAGATATATATTCTTTTATTTATATTTAAAGAAAATAGTGGCCTTCGTAGCGCAGGGGGATAAACGTGCGACTATATAAGGTAAACGCGACGGTTGTGGGTTCAATTCTCACTCTAAAAACTAATAATTTTGTAATTTGAATTCCTTTTCTTCTGGTTTACAAGGCAAATCGTGGAATTACGTCTGCTACTCAACACGTGTTGTTTTCAAAATGGGTGACGGAGAGTCTTAACACTGTGTTCCCTTTATATGGTGGATACCTAAAAAAATAAATAAATAGAAAAAAAATAAAAACATCAAAAGCCTTCAAGCAACCATTTAAGTCAAAATCTCCATATTAAACACAGCTTATTAATAAACCTAAATAAATATAGACTACGCCTCAATAACGTCTACTTTGCGTCCATTGTACTATCATTTTGAAGTCCACAAACAAGATATATTATAATATACAAGCATATTATAATATATTTTAATACTGTGGGATCCCCATAATCTGTTTGTTAGAAGCTATAGTCTGTAATACAAGTATTAAATGGATTTAAGTTCAAAGCCGAAAGCTCTATCACGTATGAATTATAAGCTCATTAAAAACTTTTTTGATCGATCGCCATTTTTTGTATAAGTTTTTTGTTGATTTTTTGGGAGTTTTATCGGATATAGGCTTGAATAATGAAACTTTACCATTTTTGTGTAGCATGGTAGGAAAGTACCGAGTGTCAAAATTCTACGTTCTCCGCTTTCCGCTTATTTGAAATTATACGTGTTAAGTTGTGTAAGCCACAGAAAGCATGTAAAATTAGAATTTACTATAACCTTAGAAGATACTGCTTACTTAGTTATAAATATGAAAATATTATAAACTAGAAATTTATTTTAAAACTTTTAACCTTAAATACGCTAAATTAAGTTAAATTTACGTTAAAAATGCTCATTTTAAAAAGAAAAGTACTTTTCTTTATATAAATACAAAGAGGATATGTAAAATACGAACATGAGCTTTTAAAAGAACTTTATTTAATAATGCACTACATACTAAAGCTCTTTCCTCCTTATATGAGTTAGATTACTCTAATTTCTTTTTTATTTAGCTTCATGCTATATCATGCACATAGCAGAGTAGAAAAAGGGAACCTGGGAATTAAGATCCACTTTTCACTAAATTCTGGCTGGTAAGGCATTGTGTGTTGAGTGGCAGATCCCAACGCATCGCTTTGCCTCATTACCAGAGTAAGAAAATGAAGTATTGAATATATCATTTCATCGAATGGGAATCGAACCCACAACCTGTTGCACGATAGGACTCCTTAAATTATTCTACTTAAGGTCATGTTATTATAATTAGTTATTAGTAAGTAAAATATGTTTGAATGTTTGTAATATCCTAGTCCTCACCTGCAATTTTTTTTTTCGTGGATGAAAATGGAAAACTAAGATTTTCCTGTTCCATCTTTACTATATAATTAACATATACATTTTTTTTGTATACATATATTTTTTAATGTCTTAATAAGCACAAAGAAAGTTTTTATTTACGAAAGTTGAACCTACACTACAAAAATATATTAAAAATTAATACAAACATACATTCAAGTAATTTTTTAACTGAGCAGTTAAAGTTAAACTGATCACGATTAGTTAGAACTGGTTGGAGTTTTTGTGTTCATTTCGGATCTCATGTCGACAGTAATGAGATGAAATTTGAGGTATTCGAACTTTGGACGAGGTTTCTTAGGTTACCCTTATAGGTATACCCTTTTAGTAAAAAAATATGTTTAAAATCAGCTTTACGCCATATCCTGCACACAGCGGACCAAAGGGAATCTAGTGTTAAGACACTCCGATCCCCACTTTACGTCAAACTCTGGAGGCATTGCGTGTTTAGTGGCGGAACTCAACGCCGTGCACGCGCGCTCAATAGGAGGATTTGCATTTTAATGATATAACCCACACCGGATTGAAATCCTATAGGAGGTATAAGCAGAATTGACAAAAAAGAAACATTAAGGGGATCGTGGTGCAATTGTAGTGTCTGATTATTTAACGTCAAATATCTGATTATTACTGAAATACACGCAATTGTTGTGGGTTCAATCCCAACTAGGGAAAATTATTTCTATCTCATTATTTTCGAGACAATATAAAAAAATCTGTTTTTCAGAAAAGCTTACACGATTTTTATCTAATACCTAGTTCCACAAGAAACTATGATTTACTTAGTAAAACATATAAATCGAGGGTAAAAGCACCAATGTCTTGCAAAACCTAAACGAACCTCCAATATCAAATATAAAATATGAATCTAGAATATCTAGAACTACTAAGGCCTAACGTTATAAGAACTTATGAGAGTTATCGAAGAATGCGTTATTACTTGACATATGTATGAAGTTGTATGTAGCCTGGTTGCGGTTTAATATAACTTAGTATTACTTTACTGGCGCAGGGCACGAGTGCGCAAATGTTAACGCGACAGGTTGAGGGTTCGATTCCCATTCGTAGAAATCTCTCTCAATACGCAAAGCCCCTTGAATTTGGAGAAGAGTGACGAACGGAAGCGTTTCAATGGGAACAGAATATTTTAAAATTAGGTTCCTAGGTTCACTCTGTCCACCCTGCTATATGCGGGATACATAACGTAAAGCTAAAAATATTTTCAAACCCTCCCTTTTCCATTAACTTAAGATTTCTCACATTATTACGAAATTTTCGTAAAAGCTATGTTATTTCATAGAAATAAAAACATCAATATGTTAATAAAAACAGTAAACTTACTTATACCAGTGAGAGCAGTGTCGGGTAGCTTAAAAGCACATCGTTCGCCCTTTTGACGTACCACACTGTGTTAATTTATCTTTTGTATGGCTTTTGTTTTTTATTAGATTCCTTTTAGTAATATAATACTTTGTTTTTCTTTTTTAAATTGTATATATTTACATAGATAGGAAAAAATCGTAAACCAGTGATAATAACTAAGTTTTGGCGGAATGGCGATGCCAGGGCGTGTAAATACGAGAGGTTGTGGATTCGTTTCCCACTCGATGTAATTAAATATTTAATATTTTCATTTCCTCGCTTTCATAGCGAAGTCGAATCTCGTTCCCAAATTCCTCCTGCCTACCCTGCTATTAGAGAGGTACTGCGTAAAGCTAAAATAAATTATTAATTAAATAAGTTAATAACTATTTAATAAGTTACATATAAACTGAGCAACAAATGAAATTAAAAATTAATTTACATTGCTAAATGTAAAGAGATGCATATGATACAGACATTAAAGAGAAAATTAAACTAATGTCCCAATATTTCGCTATAAGCTTTTGATATTGCAACATTCGTTTGAATCACTGTAGAATACTTAGAATATACTTATGTAGATTTAAATCATATTAATCATCTTTTTGTATACTAGAAGAAAATATATTGACACAAAAAATTATGACGCATTTAAAAAAACATTAAAAGTTCAAAGAAATAAGATGACCATATAATGACGTATCCTGAGACAATCCTGATACATTGACTACCGTTATTATAGAACCTAACTGCAGATTAATGGAAATTAACCAGGGATTTAAATATATATTTTATATGTAAAACCCTGCTGATGATGAAGTAATGATATTTTTTTATCAGCTTCACGCTGTACCCCGCACATAACAGGGTAGGCAGAGGGAACCTGGTCAAGTAGTGACTTGACCAGGACGACTTGACGGAGTGCCGTTCCCCACTTTCCGCCGAATTCTGAATGCATTGCGTTTTGAATGGCGGAACTCAACGCCGCCCTTTGCCCTGATACCAAAGCGAAGAAATGGAAATATAAATTTAAATAAATATTTCATCTCCTCGAGTGGGGATCGAACCCACAACAAGTCGATTTTATAGCGAAGCTAAAAAAGTAGGTATAATTCCCATAAAATAATGGTAACCCTACATAAGAGTCCATGGTATAATATCAGCACAAAACTCGTTTGACCGCAATTCGACATGTGAATGCGTGTTCGGGGAATTTTCCCGCAGCCAGCGGGCAAACCCACGGGCCTTTGTTAGTCATACTTGAAATGTAAGTGTAACTAATTTTTGTATGGTGAAATACAAAAAAAATAAGTTTTAAGTTTTGTCACCAGGACAATCGTAGCGCTTGACTATAATGGAGACAGGATGTGGGTTGGATTCCCACTTGGGGGCAAAGATGTCACTCATCACGCATTGTTTCGAAAATAGTACGGTTTGTGGAAAGCAAAGCGTTTTTCTCGGCTACCCCACGTATATGCGGGATGCAGCGTGAACCAAAAAAAATCACAAAAAGTGGTAAACGGGTAGATTCATAAAAAATCTTTTTAATAAGACCACTTGTAAAGAGAGTATAGATGCCAGAGAGAAAAATCCTCTTGTCCTCATTTAAATGTTTTAAGTGTTAGATTTAAAAATAAATAAGGAAGCTCTTTTAAAAAAGCTAAGTGGGTTTTGAAGTTTATTCCTTTTATAGATATAAAACATCTTTATCAGCCATTAGATGGTACTTCAATATACTATGTACATTTATTTCTATAAGACTCTTATGAAAAAATCTGTTTAAAAATAAAAATTTCAAGTACTTAGTAAATAATTTTTTACTCTATTCTTTTTGCCGATGGAAAAAAGAGTAGAGAACATGGTTCTGTATATATCCGCAAACTTAACGACTTTTCTAAGTCAAGTTTGAGAATCGAACCCAAAACCATCACGTTTACAATCACACGCCTGTACCCGTGCGCCACGATACGACTGGCCTCATAATAATATAATAATTATTATACAATTATTAATAATAAAGTAATAAATCGTATAACAATTAATCAAATGTATGCAAATCAAAATATATATGTTACATAAATCGTTCGTTGACCGTAATTGTGATATTTATACATGTCTATTTATACAACGCGTTGAGTACTTTAGTGTACTGAATGTCTAATTTAAGATATATCTTAAGAACTCTTCAATGATTTATGGACTTGAAATAATATATTGTATTGCATGAGACGGTTGTGAATTCGATTCCCACTCGGAGGAATTAGTTATTTTATTATCCTCTGTACTTAACGCAAGTTTAAATTATTTAGGAAGTAATTCATTGTGAGATTAAATATAAAAAAAATACAACTAATAGTTTGGATATATTTATATTTCCACTCGCTCTAGCTAGCTTCGCTCGCTAACTAAAAAAAAAAGCTTTAACACTCATATATAAAAAATACATAACTGTTCTTGAATGACATAATTTCCCCTGTATTATGTACTCTATTACGTAGTGCTTCCTCATATATGGTATTTCTTTTTTAGGGTTCCGTACCATAACAGTAAAACGCGGCCCTATTGTTAAGACGTTCCTATAAAACTCAATTTTTCGATTTTTTTATTATGGCACGGAACTCTTAGTGAGCGAATCCGACTCGCACTTGGCCGCTTTTCTATACATTTTATATAATAGAAATACAAGAACGGCCGAGTAACACAAAGCACGAAAAGTAAGGCCTCCTAAAGCCTAACAAAGTTTCTAAGAGTGGATAGAGGTGACGACCAAAGTGAAATATTATTTGGTTATCTAAAATGAGGGCAATGAGCATATCATATTGTGTTTTTTATAATAAAATAGTTTAAGCAAAGTCAAAATCAAATAATTTTATTTCAAATAAAAAGTTAAATTAATAATTTATGAAAATCAAAACTGTTTTCCAACTTAACAAAAAAAATCAAATAAATAATATTCATTAATATTCTTACCTCAAACAAACCATTAATGTATCAGTCCTTATAAATCAACAAAAAACTTCTAACACGAAACACGGAATTTACCATTTTTTAAATATAAAATTTACCACATTTTGTAATAAATTCTATATTGCTATCATTCACAATAAATTTTATATTTCTTCTCTATTATTAATAATTAATCTTATATTTCTATATAATTATTAATATAAAATAACGTATTTTGGTATATATTTTAGTGACGCGCGCGCATCGCGAGGACGACGGAGGCTGACTCGGGACCCGCATTTGGGATGACTTGAAGAACGCCCGTATTTTAGAGATGCACTTTTGATATCGAATTTTCCGATACGCATCTTTTAGTGATGTGAAAAGTGCGATGAATTTAACAAAACGAACTGGATATGGATGACATTTTATCGATAACTATAAGGAAAACTTATATATGTAATCGCTGTCTGTACATGGTATAGAAGAATAGAAGATATAGAAGAAAGTCTATAATTAGGGGGCGTTTATCAATGTAATGAAATCCAAACCAATTTTGAAATTTGTTTCTGTTTGTTTGTGCGTTTTCTCACGCTAATCTCAGAAACGGATTAGCCGATGTAAGTGCAGTTTTCCCTATAATATTTAGGCAAACTGGTAGTTTAATTTAAATGGATAAATACATAAATTAGTCTAATTGATAACTAAAAGTTCTGAGTTTGAAGCCGGCAAAGGTAGTGGAACTACTGAATTTAATATGCATTTTACTTATTTTATTATCTTAATTGAAATATTACCAGTCTATTTTCATACTACTTAAATACCGCCCTTTTTTATTATCAGAGTAACTAAAGGTATATAAGTTATTCCTCCAAATTGAATTGAACCTACAATTTCACGTTTTAAATGAAACTCGGTCCCACTGTGCTACGACAGACCAAATGAATTAAATCATATATAACACTAAACAAAATGTTAAATTAACAATTAAAATTGCTGTTTTAAATGAAATGTCTAAAAATATAAAATTAATTAGGTTTTATTTATTTAGGACGCGGAAACCAGTGGGTATCTAATTTACTTTAGTACAATCTTAGCAGAAAAGGGCTAATAATTTCATTATGTTGATTAATCACATGATGATTAATAGAGACGACGGTTGTGGGTTCAAATTTTATTTAAAAAAAGACAGTTTTCTTCCAAGGAATATGTATATAGAAGTCGATTCAAGAATTCATCTTTATTTCTTCCCTTTAGTAACGAAGCGCGATATTGAGTTCCGTCACTCAGCACGCAATATCTCGAGACTGGGAATCGAACCCATAACCATCGCGTGTGGAATCGCACACTATTGCCACTACGCCTCAATTATTAATTTTGAATTTAAAGATTGTTTTTTTTGTGTTAAGAAGATTTTTTAGTTTAAGCGTTTGAAAGTTTACATATTAAATCGATATTATCACATCACTATTGTGCGTACGTGCAAATTCGCACGTAAATGATCTATAAACGCACAATGAAACACATCACTATTAATAAACGTCTATTTTCTATAACAATGTTCTTAGTAAGGTTATTTTTACTCAACTTCTTTAGTATGACTGTAAAAGCAACAGGTTGTGGCTTCAATTCCCACTCAAAGAAATGAAATATTTAATGTTTTCATTTCCTAGCTCTGGTAACGAGGCAAAGCGCGGCGTTGAGTTCTACCACGCAATGCAACCAGAAATCTGAAAGTGAGGAACGGAAGTGTCTTAATGGAAATGGTCTTAACGATAGGTTCCCAGGTTCCACCTGCCTATCCTACTTATATGGGATATAGTATGAAGTTAAAAAATTACTTCACTTCTCACAAAGAGTACTCTAATAAACCGTATATCATATTTTTGCAGGAATTTATTATGAAAAAACTTCCTTTTTATATTTATAAGTTTAAAAATCGCCCAAAAACTCGTCATAGTGTTGTGACGTCAAGTTTGAGTAATCTGTCAATACCGTTGTATACAATAAAAATTGCGAATTCGTTTGTTTACTAAGGCGTGACGTAAATCGCTTTGACTGGCGTTCGACATATTTGCTATATTGATTTTTTTTTAATAATCGTTAATTCTACACTTAAAACTAAAAATAATGTGTTAATTAAAATGTTAAATAAAATCTATTAATGTGTTAAATAAAATCTATTAATATTGATTCAATAATGGAATATATAATTTTTATATATATGTTTCGCAAACGAAAACGTAAAACTAAAGAAAGTACTCAACTCTATATCAATGCAATAAGGCATGAGAAAGTTCTCCACTATTTATATTAAAAGTAGATTCTATAAAGTTATAATAAGGTTTATTTTCCTTTGTTCAAGGGAGATATTCGATTGTTAACAGCTCATTGTATAATGAAAGAAATAAAATTGGAAAGTTCAAATTAAATTAGACTTTATCAGTTAAATATTAAGATTGATTTTTATATAAAGAGTAAAACTTCTTGGTAATAAGTTGCAATTGTTGACTTTATAAAAGTATGGGATACAAACGTGCGACTGTAAACACGATAAGTTGTGGGTTTGATTCCCTCTCCAGGGAATGAAATATTTATTATTTTCATTTTCTTCCTCCCTCTGGTAACGAGGTAACGTTCGTTTAGTGCACCAATGAGAAATAAATTTAAAAAAAAAGGTTCACACCGTTTCTCCCATTAGTTAGTGTGCAGGGGGAACCTAGGGACCCGATGTAAAGACACTCCGCCTTCATTAAGGCGATTGAAAAAAAAGTATTCTTATTTCCCAAATTAAATGACATTAAAATATTGCAAAACATTACTAATTACTTTTTCCTATAATTTTCTTTCTAGCAGTTCCACTGCATCTTCTTACAAATTACCGGTTGCCTAGTTTCCAGTACCTGGAGGAACTCCAGTAATTTAATCTTCTAAGTGCAGTTAATGCGAGAATATAATTGTTACTTCGGATCTAAATTGAACTATTGTATTGTTTACTTTTTTTATGTTTAATTTGTATGTAAGACAATTTAAATTAACTTCTTTTGAAGATATATATTTTTCATTTTTATTGGCATTTTTCCACATTGCAATCAAAATGAAAATATTAATTCCAACATTTTCTCTAATGGGAATAGAACAGACAACCTATCGTGCTTACAGTCGCACGCTTGTGCCCTTGTGCCTAGACTGGCCTGGAAATTGATTATAGGTTCAAATCCGAACATTAACACTTTCTTCAAAAACGTTTTCTACGTGTGGTATATTAGATAATATATCTACAAAATGTATGGTAAAATTAGTAAAAAATAAGTACGAAAATGTTTCTTACGTATTATATTTGAGGAATTAAGGGACCCTATGCTTAAGTATGCACAAATGTGAAACAAATTGATTGATCGCTTATAAAAGGCAAGTTGTTCGAGGATTTCGAGATTGATGGTACGAGTATACATTGTTACGTACAGAATTTTTTTTTAAAAAAGCAGCCCCAAGCATTTTCCCGCATAGCATAGTTAGGTAAATGGTATTTAGTGTTAAGACACTCCGTTGAAATGATTGAAATTTTCGTGGCATTGTGTGTTGAGTGGTGGAATACAACGCCGTGCTTGCTCTACCAGAAGGGGAAAATTAAATTAATTTTAATATAATAAGCCCCCTGAGTGATAATCGAACTCACAACTATAATGTTAACATTCATAAGCTCTCCCTGCCCCAAGACGGATACATAGAGAAGGTAAAAAAAGAGATTGAATCTTTCGGTGCCTCAAGGGCTCGATACCTCCACGATCTCAAGATAAAAGGTTGACAGACGGACAAAATTATAATTACAATATAGTACAAATAGTGCGAAGCTAAAGTATCTTTATTTAGCAACTAATCTTACA
>JAEBDU010006324.1:0-14649 GCA_016802625.1 Heliconius numata | reverse complement strand
TTTAAATTTCTTCTTCTTGACTTCTATAATAAACAATCTAAGCCATTCAAACATAGCTACGTCGTGATTAAGTTTTGCTGAAGAATTAATTATTTTTAATTTAACCAAAAAAGGCTATGGTCTTCTTTGTTATGGGATCTACCCCACTCGAAAAAATTTTTTTTTTGTCCTGGTATAAGCAAAAAAGCGCGGCTTTAGGTTTCGTCCCTCAACAACGTAATGTTGGGAACGGAGTGCCATAACACTAGGTTCCATCTGTCTACCCTGCTGTACGCGGGGTACAGTGTGAAGCTAGAAAAAGAATTACAAAAATATATATACTAACACTCTCTTTAAACCCGTCCGAGAGCCACCTGTTGCGAACGACGGCCAGCACGGAGGCGGGTGGCGACGCTAGGTCCTCGAACGCGTCCAGCAGGATATAGTCCAACACCACGTCGTAGAACGACAGCACCTGTTTTATTATTATAAATGTATTTAAATTTAGTAATGCGAAGTGATTTATTTTCCATCCACAAAAATCAGTAAATAATTATAAATAATATTTAAGTTTGAAATAGAAACACCTATAGTATAAATAAAAATTTAAGTAATGTAAAATATTCGCCATTGTCGCTTAAAATCAGTCATAAGCTATAAATTATATATAATAAGTCAGCATAAAATATTAAACTTTTATTTAACCAATAAGTGCTCTAATAATGAATTAAAATTTTACATTTTAATTACGCATATTTAAAAAGTTTAAAACGGATTTTTTAAAATTAAATTAGTTATTTTATGAAACTGATATTAACAATTTCCGATTACTTATTACTTAAGCTATTTTAATTGTAGGTACAAATAACATTAACAAACTTTGTTTAAAAAAATCAGATATAAAGTCGGGTTGTTTATTTTTAGGAGCACCAATGAACTAATTAAATTGTGTATATAATAAATGTGTTAGCGGTGATTAACGTAAGTACCCTACACGTACCTTAACACCTTTGCTTTTGAGTTCACTCTCAATAGTGTGCCAGTTTGCGGGGTCGCTGGTCCACGATACCATTTCTTCGTAAGCTACTATGAATTCTTTTGGCTCCTGAAAAAATAAAAAATAATAATAATTAGCAAAATATATACAAGTAGGTACATCTTTATTTCTTTAGACACTCGCTGTATACGGCGGTAGGCAGAAGGAAACTAGTCTCAAGACACACCGTTTTTTAAAAATTGTTTGTTGAATGATGTTACTCAACGGAGCTCTTTGTGATATGAACGCAGTGAGAAATCAAAACTAAATAGTTTACCCAAGCGGGAATCGAACCCCCAAGCGTCGCGTTTACAATTAAACGCTGTGTCACTGCGCTACAACCTTTAATTAAATTTTATAAATTACATAATGACATTTGTTTCTTTACTAAATAGTATAACATTTTACATTTATTTATTTTATTATATCTATTTATTAAAACTTGAGACCAATAAAAAAGTCTTAATCTAAACTTAATTAGTTTTAAATAATAAATAGTTAAAGTTGCGGGACTCGAACCCGACAAATGTCGCGTACCTTGTCAGCAAAGAGCAGCAGGTCGGTGAGCACCTGGCGGCCCGCGTCCACGAGCCAGGCACGCACGCCACGCTCGCGCAGCGCGTGCTGCAACGCCGCGCGGAGGCACTGCAGCTTGCACAAGAATTCGGCGTCCGACGAGCACCCCACCGTCTCCGTGCGCAGCGTCCTTTCAAATGGTTGTAAATATTGACGTAAATGTCATATCAACTTTAAAATATAATTCCACATGCTACAAAATTGGTCAAATATATGTGTATGAGTGTTTCTGTCTTTCCACCCATCTTAACATTTCCACCTTGTGTATGATATGTAATGCGTTTTAGAACATTGAGTTACCACTTAACACAAATAAACACCTCAATTTTTTTGTACCAGATCAGGGAAATAACTTTATATCAAATCATTTTACCAAGTGGAAATGGAATCCGCTATAACCGGATACACAGTCAAACTATTAAAAAAATATATACCTATACTACAATGTAATCTACTATATGATTTACATGATTTTATTAAATGAAATTAAAAAAGAAGGTAAATTTTTAGGTTCTCTTATAAGTTATATTATTACATAGGTATCTCTTCCCGTAAATACGTATAGCGTAAAATATATTTAAAAGTAGATGTACTTACTACTAAATATATGAAACATTTCTTTACCTGTAAGGGACTCCAGCTTCTAGCTGTTTAACGGCCGATTGATATAATTCTAAATTTTCTGTTTCTGCAACCGTTTCTGACAGGTCGTCAAATTCTCTTAAGTCTGCCACCTGAAAACAAATAGTTAAAACTTAATGAACCAAATGTATGCCAATATTAAAATTGTAATCATAAAATTATTTAATTTTATTTTAAATAAATGATGTATAGAAATTTATAAGTATCTATAAGTATATGTATTATAAAGAAAGAATTTTAGAAAATTATATAATTGGAAGATTTGAGTAGATGACAGGTGATATTGTATAAAATACCCATATAAAAAGTTATCGTTAAGATGAATAATCCTTGATTGTAATTAATTTCACAATCCTTATTACTATAACATATATATAGTTATTATAACAAAAGAGTACTTACTTCATCTTCAGCCGAAGCAAACGATTCAGCACTAGAGTGATGTTCTTTCCGCGTGTGTTCCGACGTGTGCGAGAGGAGCCTCGTCCGCCGCCCCACGGAGCCCTCTGCCGCGCCGCCGCTCTCCGAGCGGAACAGCACCGACCGCTGGTCCAGGAACAGGAGCTCGCATCGCTCCTGTACGATACACGTAAAGACATGAGAGAAGATAGTATCATTACTTTTATTATAACTTTGAATGACGGATATTTTAGCACTTGGCTATGAAATGAAGTACTTAATACTGAATAAGTCAGAATATTTACATTTTTTAATATTCTGTTTATATATTTTTTGAAATATGTAAATCTTCATTTACCTATTCTGGAAAAACTAGAATTCGGAGCGTGAGGTGGAAACGTTAAATTTTTATACGATTTCTTATTAAGTAACGTATATGGAGTTATTTAAATTTTTCTACCTGCAATAAGTAAGCATTTTGGAGGAGATCCTGTATTTCCCGACAGAATTCGGCTTCTTCAGGTGATGTGAGCGCCAGAGTGCCCGTCACTCCTCCACGGGCACCTATTGAGAACGCGGCCAGCGCATCCTCCCAATAGTTTATACTAGTTTCTAACGCCTCCATGCCTGAAAAAAAATAAGAATTACTTTATAGATAATCTATAACAAGACTAAGACAGCAGCAAAAGTTTATAATATGACATATATTGTACTCTTTAGTAGGGTAGTAATGAATTCTCAATCTTTTGTTAGAAATTTTGTTATTGTTTTGTACATTTTTTTATATTTATTACTATTTTTAATATACATACTACTTCACCATTCAATCATTTGTAGCATTTAAATTTTTAGAAGTCAACTGGACTGAACTGGTCAAAGAAAAGAAATTACAGACAAAATCCACAATGAATGCAAAAAGATAACTTAATAAAATTATTGGGAACTAAGGATAATAAAGAATAAAACTCATTCATAAAAAATGTAGTTAACAAAGTTTTTATTGATTTATTGTAGTGATGTACAAAAACATATAGATATTTATTAAACATATAAAGAAATATTATTCCTATAAAATTATTGCATGTATAAAATAAAATAAAAACATTTTGAATATAAATATATCATTTTAAATAGTATCACATAGTAAAATGTATATTAGTTTATTTTATTAAAGAAAAATTACATCTTTCATAGATGTGTGTTCAGTCTCTTCAGTAAGAGATTGATGTGAGTATTTTCTATTATCATTATGTAGTTCTTTGAGATTGTTTGTGATGGCCGCTAGTGTGTCTACAATTTTCTCTTCTATTATAGCCCTTCTATGTTCTTGGACTTGCATTAATGTAACCATAGCTTCTAAAGACTTTGCTATCCTTTCCTCAGCTGCTATTCTACGGTCTTCTAATGCAAGAGCCCACTCTGGCGGAGGTGTCACATTTCTTGCTGTTTCTGAAAATTTATAACATTGTCTAATAATCAGTTCAAAATGATTAATGTTTTTCATTTCACATGCTAAGTTATAATAATGTTTTACATTATGGCATTAACTTCACATGTTTTAATATAATGTAAAACATCTGTAACATCTTTACATGGAAGATACATGAGAAAATTAGAGGTATTTATTAATGTAAAGGACCCAAACAATGGTCTGTTTATCTGTACATTTGTGCATGCTATTTCATTATGCATTAAATGAAAACCTAAATAATTGTGTGACTAAATTAGGAAGAGTATGTTAATACCTGTTATTAATTTTGTATTTCCAGTTGCTATCTCAATATCTACAGAATTTGTTTCCATATCTTTAATAAAAACTTCAGAGTCTGAATCTTCTGTTTTAAAATAATTAGGTTTCTTAGATTTTGATTTGACAATATCTATATCTTTTTCATTTATATTTAGTGCTCTAACTTCAACATCATTGAGTGATACTCTCTGTGTGCCATTAGAAGAGTTTGATTGGTCTTGGCGCACATAAGTAGCCTTTTTCCTACATCTATGTCTCCATTCAAACCAATACTGTAAACCAATATATTTTAAACATTAAAACCAAAACATTTTTTTTTAATATATTTATAAAGTAAAATTTAAATTTCTGTATTTAATTATTATTTAAAACCTTTTTCCAGCCCTCAGGAGATTTGCAAGCACCATCTTCTACAGCATTAAGTTTTTTTGCCAAAGCTGTCCATTTAACTTTCGCAGAATTTTGACCTAATGGGGTCCCTCTAGAAATGTCTTTGTTTTGTTCCAAAAAGTCCACTAATATTTCAAGTTGTCTTTTTAATATTTTTCTAGGAGGTGCCATCTAAAATATTTGTCAACATTCTTTACAGTATTTGTTTGTATTGAAACAATGTTTACATTGCATTGAACATATTAATATGGAAAAAAAACATTAAACTAGGGACTATTTGTTTATAAAATCAGTAAAATAATATAATTAAACATATACATATACATGCTTATTTAAAAATTTAACTAACCTTTAGTTACGAAACTAGAAAACAATCAGAGCACTTTCTTAGAAATTAAACCAAATCAAATGGCGCGGTAATATTTGACATTACCAATGTCTTTCAAGAATACAAATTATAGAATCCACTAAAGGGATATGTAATGGCGACCACAGTTGCAATGACAGTTCGAGCTTTCGGCTTATATCTACTTGTCGGTATCATTTGAAAATACTTAATTCAAGTCGATATCCAAGAGTCAAGCATCACTAGTAGCGCACTCTATCGAATGTCTGGGTAAGTTTTTTAGCCTTTACTAAGACCTGAAGATGACGTTGTTATAAAATAAATGTAAAATGTAATAAAAAAATCATAAGATAATATTATGATTTATAAAATAATGATTTTATATATATTTTTGTGTAGTTGTATATAAAATTCATTTATATTATTTTAAGATAAATTAGTTAAACAGTGACACCTAGTGTCGAATAGCTTTATAAATAAAATCCACAGGTATTACAATACCTGTACAATTGTAATGTCATTTGAAAAATATTTCACTTAGTTTATCTTTATATTTCTCAATCAAAATGTGTAAACAACTAAAGAATATATAATATATATCTCTTACATTTACAGTACCTGCAATGTTTTTAGTTTTTCGTTATTATATTTTAAATAATACATTTAATTTAAATTTTTACTATAAATTTTAATTTAATTTAATTTTTTTACTATAAATTATAATTGCGGGATGAACCCGCGGTAAATCCTTTTCTATTAGGTCAAATAAAAACATAATAAATTAAGTTAATAAGTACGTTATATACTAATTGTTATATGCGTCACATGCTAATTTAATGGCGGAAGGCGAGGCAGTCAACCGGGTGTCAGCTTACTGTTACCCGTAATTAATTCATCTACCCCGAATTTTCAACCACCGCATTGTTTTCCTCTTGGAATTATGTAACAAAATACATTTTACCGGAAATTTAGGTTCTTCAGCGTCATATTTGATTATAATATTTTTTAAATAATCTATAATATCGTAATTATCAATTTGATATTTGTAACATTACGTCTCAAGTTATTCACACATGTTCTGTAAGCGTTAAGTCGTAAACCACGTTTATTTATAGAAATAACAATAACGTCGTTTACTGATAACCTCTCACAATTTAATGTTTTCATTACATTCAATTTTGTAAATATTTATTGTACATGCATAAATCCTTTTTTGTAAAGCTAATAAAGAAAGTGATATAAAGTGCTGAGTTTGAAATTAACGGCAATTATTTGGGAGAGTTCCGCACGGTGACCCTGTCGGGCCGCGCGGGGCTGAGCGAATCTACGAGCCGCGGCACCGCACTGCTCGGCCGAGCGCCAGTCTACTAGAGGCTCTGCATAGCAGCGGTGCCCTGTCGACATACTCTCTTGTAATTTATATACGATTAATATCTTCTCATACGTTTTGTTGGTGAATATTAATAGGTTCCCCTAGTGTCCCTACGATTACAGTGAATGTGCATAGCTAGGAAGTAGCGAATACTGTGGTTCTTAGAGGCTTCCTTATTCATCCCGCGCTTATTGACGCCGGTCTTTCCAAACAACAGGTAAGAACATAAAGTGCACGATTTTCAGAAAATCGATTTTATCTGACTTTTATTATCAATGAAAATAAGGTTTTTACGACGAATAAACACATTTCCTTTAATATATTTTTTTAATAAAAATATTTTGTTTTGTATTGGTTATTTTATAATGATTACTTACTGTCCAATACGAGATATTGAATGTAATATGTTATTACTGAAACCTGATGTAGCGTTATTGCTAGACGTCAAGTATTTTAACATTAGTAACATTAAAAATACAAGGACCTCCTAACACGTTTCTTATAAACCGGTTCATGCACGTTGTTTGGCCGCCATCCACCAAGGCTTATGCAATGAACAATCCTCAACCAGCGACCTACCTATGAGCTCATCCGGCTATGGAAGATATCGCTTGTCTTCTCCATAGAATTTACTATATTTCATATTTCAAATTGTAACAGAAATAACACTTCAATATTTTATGCTATATTAACGGAAGAAATTTTTCTAGGTTTCATAATCATAGAATTTGCAAAGAACAATATTATCAATAAATAATAAATATTTAACCATAATGGCATTTATTGACGAATTATATGCAATATGTACAACACTATCAAAATTGTTTATACTAAATCACGAAGCGGGCAAATTTTATCTGAGCATCTGCTAACAAAAAAATTATGGATTGTGCGATGTCAGCGGCAGCTGCGACCGTGCTGAATCCACGTGCCGTGTCCGCACCAACAATCATTTCAAATGAGCACGTACAATAACCGCATACCCCCAGTGGGAATTCCTCTTTCGTTAGACTACAGAACTATAATTTAGATGACATTGGCCCAAATGAATTTAAATGATTCACGTTCTAATTTTTATGGTCGATTTCCGTTCAATCGTTTTATGAGTAACCGATCGCTTTAAAAAATGCCTTTAAGTAACATAAATTATCGATATAGATTATTATTTATTACTTATTCTAATCTAGACTTAGAATGACTAAGATATATTTCTTATAGAGAACATGATGTTTTCATTAGATCTGAAAGAAGAAATTCGATTTGATGAATCCAAGTTGGCACGCCACCGACCACTTGGCGTCTACGTATTGATCTGCAAAACCGATGTTCCCGTCTTATGAATTACAAACTTACTTACTACTAGTTGCCTTAAGGACAATTTCATTCATTCAATTAACACCTAAATTATTTATCAGGTATATAAAGAAACATTTTACTCGGGGAATGAAATATTATTTATTAATATTTTCATCCCTTCGTTCTGGTAAAGAGGCAGAGCGCGGCGTCGAGTTTCGCCACTCTCTTGGATAGCGCAGTGCCTCCTGAATTCGGCGGAAAGTGACAATCAGAGTGTTTTAACACTTGGTTCCCTCTGCCTACCATGCTACATGCGGATAACAGCGTGAAGCTGAAGAAACATTTTAATTTATACGCTTTCAGATAGTTTATATCTAGGTTACACATGAGTAGCCCGAGTCCCAGTATAATAGCCAGTAAGTATGGTACTCTAGAAAGCCGTTCGCAACAAGTTGCTATGTACGTTTATATTTAAACTTAAAAGTGGATGTTACCAAATAAGACAAACTATTTGCAATTATCGAAGACGGAAAATTACCAAATAACTGCCGCCGGTCGATGACTACTTACTTACTTCCGTTTCTGCTCTTTGATTAGCCAATTCCGCTATTGATTAGCGCTACGTCTGTATTGTGGAAAATAATTACGGCGAGCCATATGCCTGTTTGACTTAATCTACAAAATTTACTCAGTTTGTATATAGCACTTGAAACAGCAACCATGTCGAAAGTAAGCCTATCTGAAAAGCAATAAGCAGTGTTTGCAACTGGAAAATTGTCGTGACCTTCGCTTCCCAAAATACGCAAAATTATCTTTGGAACCTTTGATAATATATTTTTTGGTTTATTTTTATTTGCTGGTCTTGTATCTATTAAACAAGAAATAATTTTTAATCATATAGTAAAACATCTTCTTAACGTTTGTTTAATATATGTAGATAGGTATATTCACAGTAATTCTATAAAAACGAGATCATGTCCTCACAGTCAATAAGCCTTCCATATACTTATTCCTTTCCTTTTGTTATATTCATTATTTTATAAATCTATTGAGACTGGATAATTTGGAAATGCTGATTTCCCACAAATAGGTACAAGTTGCTTAAACTGATGAATAACAAGTAAATAGGCAATGTTGACACAATGTTCAGCAAGGTCAAGCTCTAAAGAGGGCTCGGGGTCTAGCCCCATTGTAGAGCTTTGATAAGGGATTGAACGAAGAGAGAATCTCGTATTCGTATGCAGGCCGCGGCGGTGCGGCGAGCGCGATCGATACGCGCCCGCGCGACGGTGCCTTCTGCCGCCTCGTGAGCGTCCACCACGGTTACACATTCCCTATAAATATGTTTAATAGAATTCTATTAATTTTGATTTGTGTAAGAGAAGTATGTTTTAGGCATGTTAACAGTACATATTACGATTTATTATTTTTGTATCATTTAATATAACAATCATTATAAATTACTCTATGTTAGGTGCTTTCTTGTAAATTAAAACTTTGAACTTATGAAGTATAAGCGAATAACTCTTGTAAAACACAGCGAACGTCATTAAGACAATAATAAGCAATGAGCCTAAATTGATTAATATCCATCTTTAAACAAGTTGAAAGGATGTGGAATATCATTATCAGAGAGCCGTAGCATGATTTAAAGAATCAAGTACTTTCGATGACATCATCAGCACTACCGTCCAAGGGAAAAAAAGTTATTTACTTAAGTAAGCAAATAGCTATTGAATAAGAGAGGCTCCGGCCAGCGACCGCGTGGCCCTGATCTTGACAAAAGTTGAATGTTAAATTATAATATACCTAGTTGAATATTAAAAACATTGTGGTTCATTTAAATTGTAACATTTTATGACAATAAATAATTATAAAAAAGCACCTTACTAAATCGTATATATGTTAAAAAAATAGGTTACATATTTACTTCTTTTAATATAAGTATTATAAATATTTCATGTGGATAGTAAATATGGCCTTATTTCGCGGAGCCAACGCTAACTGTTTGCTAATAGCTTAATGCACTTCCAATGGCTGTCCGTCGAACTAAGTAAGGGGAGTTTCTGCGCTAGGGAGCCGACGTAAACTGACATCATTCGGTACACTATATGAATATACCAATCCAATTTCAAGATTTGTCTTTACAAAATATTATATTATATAAATTTAATAAATATAAATATCTAAATATATACATATATTATTCACATCCAACGCTTTAACTACTTAACATTCAAGATGCGCATGGAGACTCGTACTGGCCTCCATTAAATAAGAATAGAGTTTATAATAAGTAAAGAACATGAATGTGTAGATCCCAGTTTAGATTAGAGCAATTTACTATCTCAACTTGAGATGTAACTGTTTGTTAGATTCCTAAAAATATCTTTAAAAAAAGAGATATATCTTTTTATACGGAAAATATCATAAAAAATCGGAAAAAAATAGGAAAGAACCGTGTTTAAATTATTATTCATTAACGACAAGAAATATCAAAGTTACATAACAAAATTCAACATTTGAGATTGTAAAGGCATATCAGTCTTGTATTGTTGAAAGCTGTTACTCATCACGATTTGGAATTTTATAAATTGACACAGATCAGACATGTTGCATAAGATATTGACAATACAGTTTGTTCCTGGTTACCTGAATGCAATCTTTTACAATTTTTTGTAACTCGGCCATTGCTCCCCATGTAGGACGGCCCTTGGTCTAACAATGATTGAAGAGGGGAGCGTTATGCAGCTGCTCTTTTCTTTAGAATTTAAATTCTTATTATTGTAGCGGGTGGAGATAACTGGCTTTATAGACATTTAAGTTCAAAAATATAGTTTATGTATGAAATATTAGTATATTTATGTTAAATGCATTACAGTGACGTAAGTAACCAGACAAAGAATAAGCAACTGAATTCTTGAGCACTAGCTCGAAGTAGGGCACATATTTCTGCTATACTATAGACTTTGGACCTACCTACGTATGAGTTACAAAATATATACTAAAATACGAACAATGCTTAAAATTTATTTTTAAGCATTATTCGTTTTATACGTTTCTTTGACTTACAAAAGATAACCGATTAATTAATTTGTTTTGTTATACACATACCATACCTTTTTTTTAATAATTTACGCAAAACTTACTATAACCAAAATTAGATTTTATCACTATATTTAAAAACTACGATTTCTACTACGTTTTAAAAAGTAGCTTACTCGTATTTACTTATATGCTCAAATATCTAAAACGAGATTAGCATTTAGCGCCGTCGTCGTCGCTTTCGGTTCCATATTCGTATAAATGTTGTTTTTACTGGGTCCACGAGATTTCCTTGAAACTCACGCTGAGAGCGGTGATTTGAGTTCATGGCCAGTGAAACAATCGATTGGCGTGATTTTGCCAGCTTTGCTTTTTAGAATATGATACCTATTGTTTATATTCAGCGGGGACAAAATACTGGCCATTTCCAATTATGAAAACTTCGATGAGAGTTGTAAAATATTTATTGTATCAAACATTAATGATAAAACATAGTTTTCGCGGCGGATATCTATTTATAATCAGTATTTATACGAAAAAAATATATATTCTACACGCGACGGTTGCGATTTCGGTGCTCTTTAGGGAATTGGGTAACTCAACACGCAAATTTTTAAAACGGATGCAAAGTGGGAAACAGCGGTTAACGCTAACCTAACCACCACTTCCTCTCTACTTAGTCTAGTCTTACTTAGAATAATATAATAATAAATAAATGATCTATCAATATGATTAAATCCCATTTGTATTCAACACGCCGATGTGTCAAATACGCATAGGTGCTCGTAGCAGGTGTTTTGCGAAGTCATTCGAGAATATAAAGACTTTTAGTGTTCCTGTAGTTAAGTCGTCCCCCTACGGTTAAATTACCGGCGCGTGCGCATCCACGTGTTCACGGCTGTTCGACCGTTTAACACTAGAAGTGCCGAAGATTGAGACCCCCCTAGAACCGCCGTCGTGACAAATTTGTCCCATTCTACTTATTATGTTGATTGTTGGTATAATACAAAAAAAATATTATTAAAATAAATCGTAAAGTATGTGGACCATCTTTAATAATCAATTCTTATTATTTAACAAACATAAAAGTACCAAAAAACAAAACACAAAGAAAGAATCAAATATTTCAAATACGTTCTAAGGTCGTGACAACTAACTGAATAACTCTTACAAAATTATAAGTTATTGAAATTAGTTAATATTATTATTAGGCCAAGTAATGCATTAATATATTCTTCATCAGTGATACATCACAGATGATGATGATGATGATGAACATTGCGTGGTAATGCCTCCAGAATTTGGCGGAAAATGCCAGCGGAGTGCATAGCACTAGGTTCCCAGGTTCCCTCTACCTACCCTACAATTGTCCACATTTGGTATCGAGTGTTTTTTCTGAAATTCAAGCCTAGCTTAGTCATCCTTTCATCTGATACCTCACTTGAACTAGCGGCAAAATTTAGTATTGACACCAATTTTACCCTACTTTTCAGGCTATTATTTTTTAAGATTTATACATAAATGTATAGTTTTCAGATTTTTTCCTGTACTTGTACTACATGTAGATGCTAGCTGCCAAATTTCATAATTCTAAGTTCACTGAAAGTACCTTATTAATTTGATTCCCTTTATAGTGTCGAAATACACGTTTTTTACTATGTAAATGGTCATATCTTTTTTAAAGAGCGCTTTTTCAGGAAATTAAGGGACTGTAGATCGTCATATAGTTGATATTCATATACTCATATGAATATCAACTCGATTTCTCCAAGCATTCCTGAAATAAAGGCACAGACAGACGGATGGACAAAAAAATGATCTTATAAGGGTTTTTTTTTTCCTTAAAAGCTACAGAACCCTAAAAACTTAGGCATTGACTGCTAAACCTACTATTCAATTTTTTTCCGCCCCCGCATCGCCCTTTCACCTCCACCTCGTCCCCGAGGCATGAAAATATGTCAAATTATACCCTCAAATAACAAAATAATAATGGCGGGACAAAAATGACCCAGCGGCAGTTCTAGGTAAATCTAATTTTTTTTCAAAAAGTATGACTGCTATAAAATTATTTATATTTTTAACTAAATAAAGGTGTAAAATTGGTAATAGTCAAAAAGTTTCATCTACATACATTAACAAATAAAAGAGTTGTATACAATCAAACTTGCGTTTGGGACAAAAATGGGACGGGGGCGCTTCTAGTGTTAACCGGCATATTGGAAAGCATTCTCAACTAAAACTCGACCATACCTTCAGTCAGAAGAGAGAGAGAGAGAACTAAGAAATCTCCTTGTTTTCCTTTTGTATCACGTACAGTTATATTCATTAGTTTGTTACGGTAATTAGAACTGGAGACGCTGTCATGATGAAATCCTCATTGTCTAGGACCTTTGACTGCCTACGTTTATGAACAATGCGTCGAAACGCTGCACTGCCTGAAACTATGCGTGTGTCTTGTCTGCTTTGAGTTTAGCAAGTCAAAATAGCCTGTTACTAAGAAAACCAATTGTTTGTTTTCTTTCATATTTCAAAGCTAGCAACTAGCTATTAGTTGTAACAATATAAGAAAATTTTAGGTTTTAATTGAGGATTACTTATTATACCCAATGGTAATAAATACGAATCCCTTACAGGGGAGTTCTATTGTTAACTATTATTAAAAATAGAAAAATAAAAAAAGCAACTACTTATTATATTAGATGAATAATTTAATGATCAATTCTAAATACTAAAATTGAAAAACTGCTGATTATCATTCTATTTAATATTTCAAAAAACTAATTTCTAAAGATACTCTTTAAAGTATTACTGCAACATAAAGTCCGTTATAACGTGGCCTGGATAAATGCACTCAATGCGTTAAATAACGTATGCGTATGTTTTATATAAATTTATGCAAAAATATATGTTCAAAGTGAATTCATTAAGCAGTAAAGAGTAATTGCTAGCTAGACCTTTTTAATCTATTTATAAATAAAATGTCGACAAATATAATAATTACTTAGGTATTGAACCAAATTATTTCACACAGTAGGTAAATGTAAATACATAATTATGTACCTACATACACTTCCATCAATTTATAATGTAACTCGTTCTACTTGAATAATCTCTATATCTATGAAATGGTGATTCTTAGAAAAATAATATATAAAAAAATCATTTACATAATTTTATATTAAACTTTACAAAAAAATATTAGTAAAATCTGTAGTTAGTTTTGCAATTTTTTTTTATAGGAATATGGACCAAGATCTATTTATTTTCAATATTGTTGTCACAGACAAAAAAAGAAAAGTTGGTACTTTACTTTCCCTAGAATGTTTTATGGTTACCTAAAAAGTATGTAAAGGACAATAATATTCATATTATTTCATACATTGCCTGGACGCCTCAGATATTGTATAGAATACAGATTGCCGGTAACATACACATATGTAAAGTTATATTTGCATAAAAAACGTAATATTTTTTTTATTATTTCATTTCGTTAGAGAATCCCCGGAGAGTAGAGAGATGTTTGCGTTAATAAATTATCAGCTCTTCGCTTATTTTCCTTTCAAACAACATTATTTTTTTCTGCAAGTATTAAACGATTTGCGGGAAGCCGAATGATTTATCGGTCATGAATGAGATGCCCGATAAGCACGTGTTTCTAGTTAAAAGTGCTGATAAGAAATTTCTTTTTACGGCCGATTTTATTACAAACAATGTAGGTTACACTCAAAATGCCAATTAAAATACAAATTCTCGCTTGTGCCCAAATATTTTTGTAAAATATACCCGTTATTTTATATTTACTTTAGTAAATCACGATA
>JAEBDU010006322.1:0-20988 GCA_016802625.1 Heliconius numata | reverse complement strand
TAGAGCTTAAAATAAGAAAAATGTTACGTTTTCGTATCAGATATTTCATATTATTTGAAATATAATATATAGAAATATACGAATCAAAAATCGTGCTTCAAAAACTTACCACGTATTTATCAGTTAACGTTTTTAATGAAATACTTTTTTTATAATTTTTATTTAAACTCGAAGTACAAGAAGAAAAAAGTGAAAAGAGAGAGATATTTTAGTTTTCTTGTGAACGTTTATACTATCATTACCGTACCATTACCATAGAGGTCATCGTGGCGCAGGGGAGCAAGCGTGCCATTATAAACGAGACGGATTTGGGTTCGATGCCCACTCAGGGGAGTGAAGTATATAATATCTTTATTTCGGTAAAGCGCAGCCTTGAGTTCCGCCACTCAACATGCAATGCCTTGACAATTTAAAAACTGTAAAATCTTGTCAGTTTTTAAATTGTCAAATTAACGGAGAAACTGTAAAGTTTAAATCGTTCTATTCGTTATATATCCCATAAAATTCATTATAAAGATAAATAAATACAAAATATTATCGTGATAAATAAGAAATAAAGTGAAAACAAATAGTTATTGCATAAATAAAATTATTATAAAGCTTGTTTCAGTTCTAAAGCCTGACTTAGGGAATTAGGGATAGGAATTCGTCGATAAAGTAGAGCATCAGCGTTGAGATTCAGAGGCAGAATGCATCTAACGTTCTTGCCATCATTCCACGTTAAAATTATTCATGGCTCATTTTGAACTTTTTAATATTATTTATATAATAGGTTTCGATTGAGGCTATCTTGGCGCAGTGCGATAGCGTCTGATTGCACAGCGGCTTATGCGTGTGACTGTAAATACGTTAAGTTGTGGGTTCGATTTCCACTCGAGGAAATTAAATATTAATATTTTCATTTTCTTACTCTGAAAACGAGGCAAAGAGTTTGAGTTCTTTCATTCAACACGCGATGCCTTCAACATTCGGTGGAAAGCGGGGAACGGAAATGTCTTAATGCTAACAGGTTCCTAGGTTCCCGGAACCTGGAATACAGCGTGAAGCAAGAAAAATATGATACCGATTTGTATTGTTTTGTCTGCGTCTAGTATGTTTGAAATCGCCTAAAGGTTTTCTGTCTGTAATCATAACGCATGAATATATGCCTAAGATAAATATTAGTTTCTGGAACAAATTATAGCTACTGACGCTGAATTAAGGCGCGATTCGCACATCTGTATTATTTATGTTTTGTAGTTGTTTGTATAAATTTAAATAAAAGTGAGGATTTAACCCTACTTATGGTTTCCGATGAACTAAAAATCAAAGTCTACCTAAATCATATATACTCATAATATTTTTTAAAAGTAAACATTTATTTTGTATTTCCCTGCTCTATTAAAACGAAACGCAGTCTTGAGTTTCTCCACTCAGGACACAGTCTGGTAATCAGACTGAAAATAAGGAGCGGAGTGTGTTGACACTAAGTTTCTATTTCAAAACGTTCTTAAAGAATGAATGTAATGTACTCAAATTGTAAAGTTTCAGAATTTTATATGTAATAAATAATATAAATATATTACTTTATTTAATTTTGCTTGAAAAAAATTTAAATATTTAGTATTCTATTAAAAAATTAAATACCTTGAATAGTATGAAAATGCCCTTAAAGTTCAATGTCTACGTTGTTTATGCCTAACCCAGTGCAGGTGTTAGGGAGCTCAGATGCTCTATCTTTCACAACTCCAGTTTTTTCTTTTGATTTATTTCCTCGTTGGATAAACTTTTATCGCTCACCTGACTTCGGCAATTTATTTCGATGTAGCTAAAAGACTATAGTTGGTTTATAGATATTTTGTGATTTCTTATAGAAAAAGAATAGAAAAGAAATAGAAAAGGAATAGAAAAATAATAGAAAAGGAATAGACTGAATTAATTTATTAATTACAAAATTAACTGGTGGCAGAACAATATTTTTTTGTTTTAAGAAATCATGGCAGGGCAGGGGACCCCTTTGGAACTTAATGTTAACAGACTATGTTTTCCACTTTTCTCCCGAACTTTAGACATTAGAAGTAGAACGGCAGAACTCATCGCAATTCAATAAAAAAAAATCAAATATAATCATTCTTCCGTATGGGGATCCAACACAACTTTACGCATTGTATAGCATTAATATTTTAAATATAAATTATTATCTGAGCGGAAATTGAACCTACACACACAATTCATATACTTAACACTTAGATTTTATTCCTTAAGTTATTCAAGGCGATCAAATTCGCAATTATACTGTTATTAAAGCTCAGTATTTCACATACGAGTACGTAACAATATTATCCTTATTTCCTTCATGTCTTAGACATGTAAGTAACTTATTTGTTGGTGGAATATATATTATATTTCTTAAATTAAATTTTCAATACATCAAAGATTTTTTAAGGCAGTCGTAGCGACTCGGCACACAGCGTGTCTGGATGTGAGCGCGACGGTTGTAGGATCTATTCCCGATTGAGAAAAGAGCTATTTTCATTTTCTCTGGTAAAAAAAATTATTACTTAATACGTAATGTATCAAAACTGAATGGAAAGTTCGAAATGTAGTGTTTTAACACTAGATTCAAAAGATTGTAACGCCATTTTTTAAAGAATTTTCAAATAAAAAACAGAGAACTAAAACACTTAATTGAATGGGCATAATATAACAAGATAGATATAAAACAATATTTTACTACAGCAATATTCCATAATAATAAATTCTTAAATTATTCCATATTATGAATGATATGAAAATTCCTGGATCATAAAAAATGTCCAGCGATATCCGAATGACATCTCGCACGTTCGGGGACAAGGTCGGCTACAAAGCCTTTAGGGTTATTGCGTTTATTATTAACGCTATTAAATAGACTAGGATTTATGGGTACTTGTGTGTTATATTTTCTAGAGAGGTCGTAGATTCGAATTTAGATGGGATAAATAATTATTTTTCTGTAGTTTCATGCGTTATTAGGTAGGATGAGACCAGTCGTTATGCAGGGGAACCAGGACATTGTAATCGTTTAAGATTGTGGGTTCGATTCCCACTTAAGGAAATGAATATAAAATATTTTTAGATATAAATACCTACATAAGAATTAAATACAAAAAATGTGACAGAAACTGCTCAAAAACATACCGCCAAGTATTGAAAGGATAAGGCCGAGGCCGCGCGACAAATACCAAGATGTTCAACAGAAATACATCTCCCTTATTGCTTTAACAATAAAGATCTAAGTTCAAGGGAACGTGATATCACGGGTCATTTGGCAATATGAAAAAGATAGCGTCTCTAAAATACTAGTTTAGACTCCAGTTTTGCTTATAGAATTTAATAAAATATTTATTTCTACGCTACTATTACTACCGATAATTATCTAAAAAATGATGAAAGACTATAACTATACTATATACTAGTGGTCACGAGCGGCTTTGCCCGCTTATATTGATTGTTATATTATCAATAAATTATATAAAATCCTTAAGTTAATTGGAGCTTATGTGTTATTCTAATTTATAAGGTGTAAATTTTGAACTACAGCCGTTAAAGTTAAAGTTAAAGTTTCGCCACTGAAGACGTAAAATCTCAATAATTCGCACGGAGAGTGGGGAATGGAGTGTCATATCACTTCCTCTATCTACCCTGTTAATAAGGGGTACTTCGAGAAGCTGTTTTTTATAAAAATCAATTATATTACATGCTAGCTTTACATATGTATATTAAGACATTATTCCAACATTCGTACAGTTTATTTAATATTCTAAAAACATTATTTATTTATTTTCATTATCATCAAGATTGTTTAGGTTAAGCAAAGCTAATTCCATTCGCAACTCGCAAGTTGATGGATATGCAAACGACTTTCGTGGTTCGTAGGGCGCACTAAATAACCAGTTACCGTAGTTGTTTCTACATCAACGACATTCGTTACGGGCTGTCAGAAGTCAGTTTAGTGTATAATTCTGATATCTCATCTAACCAAAGGGTCTACGAAATTGGGTTGCAGAAGGGTTAAATACCTTCCTTTTACCTGTTTCCTTAATTGAACGTATCCACGTTCAATTTCTATAAGAAAAAAATATGTTTAAAATAAAAAAAATAAACCTAGTGAATTTTTCATTTTCTGCAACGCTTTATGTTACCTAGTGTGAAGACATTTCATTCCTCATTAAAATACTTCGTTAGAGTTTGATTTGAGAAATTGCGTGTGAGCGTGTGAGTGAAGGAACCCAACGCCGCGCTTTACCTCCTTATTGGAGCGAGGAAATGAAAATATTAAATATTTCTTTCCCCCAAGTGGGAATCGAATCTGCAACCGACACGACTGCGCCATGACTGGCCTCTGGCCTGGCACACTGGTATTTTATATTTAAATAAGAAAAATTCAAATTCAAGTGGCATGTATTGCCAAAACTCAGTAAGTGTGTCATAAGTATTAAAAATCGTGCCGTCACAAAAAGTTTAGATTTGAATACTGAGATATTACTTTTTATGTATTTTTTTAAAGAGAGAGAGACGACGAGAGAGAAAAGAGTGACCTCGATACAGTTATTATATTTAATTTTTATTTCCCAGCTCTTGTAAACAAAACGCGGCGATGAGTTTCGCGTAATATCTCAAAAGCTTAAGTGTGAAGAAAAAACATTTTAAAGTTTAATAGTTGTTAATATTGAAGTACCTGTTAGTTTAGGCTATTACGAAGGAGTTTTGTAAAGTAAATTAAAGGTAAGGATGAGCAAAGGAGTACTTCACCTGTCGAAAGCTTTTCTAGATATACCGTGTATATATTTTAAAAGGTTCAGAAAGAAATTAAGCTGAAATAAATATTTTTTTTGTATAATATTTTAATATTTAATTTGGAACTTGATTATAAATTGTTGAACCTTGTTGAAATAGTACATAATATGTACTGTAAAAGATAAACAATTTTTAAAAATAGTAGCAAAAGGAAAAAAAAAGAACTAAAAATCCACAATTTTAAACGACACTACTCTTACCTTTTCTCAAATGTCTTATATTTTAATATGCAATAAGAAACAAAAGCTCCGCATGTTAGTGAAAAAAATTGTGAAAGAACGCGCTCCCACCGAAATATTTTTTAAGGTATTCAATTACATGTTCCCCATACGGCCTATATTGGAAGAGTTTTTAAGCGAATATATGAAATATTTATTACTATAGCAAAAAACAATTTGGAACAAGGCCCGGCGAAGAATGCAAGTTGTATGAGGCTTGGTGAACTTTGACCTTTGGAGTGGATTGTTTTCCTGGCGTACCAACTTTTTCACATGGGACGCATAAATACCAAGAAATCTTGCTGAATTTCGCTGTGAAAAGCAAATGTTTGAGGTTGTGTATAGTTTTACGAGAGACTAGTGATCCAAACGCGGCTTCGCCCGCTATAATCTTATTGTTATATTATAACCAAAATTAATATTAATAGTTGACTTTGTGTTATTCTAATGTATAAGCTATATTACTGCAAAGCTTCATTTAAATCCGTTCAGTAGTTTTTGCGTGAAAGTGGAACAAACATATTATTATGGTGAAGTTACTATATAGACGGTGGTAGTCACAAAGTCTGACTGTAAAAAATCGACTGGTTGTGGGTTCGGTCCCCACTCGAGGAAATTAAATATTTATTTACATTTATATTTTGGCGATCTGGTGTCGAGCCAGATCGTGGCGCTGAGTTCTGCCACTCAACACTCAATGCCTCCAGAAGTCGGCGGAAAGTGGGGAACCGAGTGTCTTAGCACTAGGTTCCCTCTGCCTACCGTGCTGTGTGCGGAATAGAGCTCGGAGCTAATTTTTTATTTTTTTAAGTTATTTATCATCAAATTTTATCTTCTTACTTAGCTACATAAGGCGAATGTATGTATATGAAACTCTTGAATATGTATTTCTTAACTTCACACTAAGTATAATTATGCACTAAGGGTACCTACTTCCTAGTGTTAACATCTTCCGTTTTCCATTTTCCGCTTAAATCGCCACGCTCTATCCGCGCCCTACCAAAGCCTGAAAATTAAAATAATTCATGCCCCGAATATCAATCGAATCCACCACCGTCACCTTTACAGTAAGACACTTTCCCGCTGTGCCACGACGGTCTCAAGAAAAAATTATGAGGCTTAAGAATAATATATTTGTTAGTCGTAACAATAGCGTGTACATAAATAATGCTATAAAAAATAAAATCGTGGTTTTCGGCTCTCAACAAAACATTTAAGCCTTAGTACCTCGTAAAAATAAATATGAAACTAAAGACTTTCCAGTCACGATATCTTGTTAGTATACAAATATATATTATATATTAATAAGTACTCTCAGAAAAAAACATGATTCGTTATATTCGTATTTTAGGAATTAATTTACTTTCAATTCTAATAAATGTATTAAAATACGTAAGCAATCTAATTAGGTACCTGTTTATTAAATATTCCGGATGGCCAACCGGTTTTGCCACTCAACGCTCAATGCCTCCAAAATTCGGCGGAAATGGGTAACGGAGAGTTTTAACACTAGGTTCCTCCTGACCTACCCTGCTGTATACGGGATACACTTTGAAGCTGGTTAACATTATCTCCAGGTTCCCTTTGCCTAAGCTACTATACGGCAAATCATAAAGCAGTTCTTTTTTTAATAATTTAATTACTGACTCGTCATAGTAGAATTATAACGAATATCAAAGAAAAATATCTTTGAAAATTTTAACTCTATTTTTTTTAATACAGTTTAGGGGATCCAAAATTTTACTAAATGAGTTAGGAAAGTTACTGTAAACTGTTCCTACCAAAATACAGGTGTTTACAGTTTGACAAGTAAAAGTTTTAAGAAGCATAGAGTTATTATAAAAGAAAATCTTTCTTGAACTGCTTTAACCATTATTTGCTACAGCATATTCCATCTTATGTTCTTGCAATTTGATATGTAAATGAATTCTGTCTCGACAAAGATATCCATGGGGCATGAAACGTGATGAATAATATTTATATAAGGGTGGAGTTAGTGGATTCATATTTTATTTACAAGGTTTAAATATCATTAACTTTTTTTATTATACGAGTACTATACAATAGAATTAATGGTTATACAATAATAATTTTATAAATTTTGGATCAATATTTATTTATAATACACTAGCTTTGACCTGCGGCTTTGAGCGCGCGGTCAAATGGAAATATTTGAAAGTTATATACAACATATGAGTCATTCTATTTGCCTGAGGTAAATCTAACCGCAGGTACAGTTGGTTCCATTGAAACAATCAACGTAGTGTAATATGGTTTTCTTTGATAAATGAAACATTTTTTTAAGGCTTCACGCTGTAGCAGGGTAAGTAGAGAGAAGCTGGGAACCCAGTGTTAACGACGGTTGAACGGTTGAACGACGGGCTGTTCTAGAGCGAGGAAATAAAAATATTATTTTTTTATTTCCCCGAGTCGGAATCGAGCCCGCATTAGTCGCGATATTCAATTCAACTAAAAAAATATTGGTATTAAAAAGGTAGTGTAAACAATAAGTTTTATAAATATTATATTAGTGCTACGTCTCAAATATACAATTGCAGTTAGAAATAATATAGAGCTTAAATTAAAATAATTGTGTTTTTACATTAATAGAAATTTGTTATTTCTCATAACTCAGTCTACGAAAACCATTCGTTCACAAAATAATATTATTAATAATATTTAATGAATTTGAAATATTTTTATAATTTATCTTTACCGATTTTTGATATTCCTTGATTGATGGACATATTTTAAAAAAACCTAAATAATTTTGCTTATCTAATTCAAATATATAAAAACCAATTTATAATTTCTTTTAATTCTTCGTATTTCTAATGGGCATAATTACCTAATAGAAATAAAATATTCCACAAAATAAGAAATAGTCATTGTGAAAATATTTATAGCACTTTTATAATTTCCGTCGCTTATCATTTATTTGATATCCAAAGTGCTTCAAGGTATTTTCGATTGAAAACGTTAAATAAATATCAACCGCCACAACAAATATATGTTAATAATCTTCATAATTTACAAAGTAAGCTTAAATTCCGAAAAGGTTAATTTTAAATTATAATTAAAAATAAATTAATATTTTTGGATAAAATGGAAATTATATGTAAATATAAATATATTTACATGTATTATGGACATCCGCGCTTTCATAATTATTATTGACTTCGAAAGTTAAGTTATATTATTAATCGTTTTAATTTCATGTAAATTATTATAATGTATGTTAAAAAATAGTGAATAAACACTACAGTCTCCACATATCTCATAGCAAATGAGAAATAACATTAATATAAAAAACCCTATAATATAAATACCAGAGCTTATAATTACGAAAACCATTAAACTCCACTGTACCAAAATCAAATTACAACTAAACTAAACAACTAAAACTAAAACCATTTTCAAACATTACCACAAAAAATCACTATCACTCAAATCAGTGACTTCAGTTTCAGTCACTATCACAATGAGTTATATCAAATTCAGTCACTATCACATTCACATGTCTATCACAATATTACGTTATGAACGGAACGGAACTTTACGTAACGCGTGCTCTCACCAAAAAGTTGAGGCTACGTCTGCCGTTCAGCGCGCTTCGAACTGCAATGCGACCATCTCATCTGATGGCTTCCGATAAGCTATCATCTTAGATGAAAACTTATGTACAGAAATTAGTATTACTTAAATATGTTATTGGTTATTAGAGATAAGTTTTAGTTTAATATTTACTAATATATTTAGTAACGATTTATTTTAGGCATAGTAGTTAAATGTAAGATTGGAAAGTTTGTTTCTCTTCATCTTATCTATGTAAATACTACCTATAACCAAGGGGTTATATTTTTATACATTTTTTTCCGTAATATTCCCTATTTAGTTCGGTAGGCAGAGAGAATTTAGTGATAAAACACTTCCTCCTTTTTTTGCGCCTGAATTCGAAATATTGAGTGCTGAACTTGTACTGGTACATACGTTCTTGTCTAACGATTATAATATGTCCTTACATACATAATGAAGATAACGTGACTAATTCGAAGCATTTTTTTTTATTTTGATTGCTCTGAGTTAACCAAACGTGCCGTTGAATCCAGCCACTCAACAAGAAGTATTTCCTATCCGGACGAAAAGCGGAGAACAGAGTGTTTTAACACTAGCGGGTCTCTGCTTACCTTTCTATGCGTGAAAAAACATGAAACTCCACGACGATTATATAACTGATTAAATGAAATATCTTCGTATGATTATTTTACATGGCAATAAATTAACTATGTTTATTTTATTTTAGTTCAAGACCACGAGGTTCTCTTAAAACACTCTAAACTAGTTCGACATTACAAACAGTGTTAACTATTTATACTCCTATACCTATAGTAGGTACTGCGTCGTTGTATAGTTAATATGAAATAGGCTAAAATAACTTAGTGTTAAGACACTTCCGTCTTCAGTTTTCGTCTATTTTATTTTCTTCCGCTTTCCACTTGAATTCGAGACATTATTTGTTGAATGACGAACGTGTCTTTAGCTTCACGTTGTATCCCGCAAATAGCAGGGTAGGCCGATGAACCATAGGAGTCTACTATTAAGACACTCCGTTGCTCATTAAAAGACTTCTGTTCTCCGCTTTCCGCCGAATTTTTGAGGCATTGCCGAATTCTACGCCGCATTTCGCTACGTTACTAGTGCGAGGAATTGCAAATATTAAATATTTAATTTCCTTGAATGGGAATCGAACCCACAACCGTCACGGTGCTCCACGATGGCAGCCCACTAAAATAATGTAAAAAAATTAGAAATAAATAATCAAATTAAATTATATAATTTATCAAAAATAATTGTATATGACAAAACATTTTACTTCTTTTTTTCTAAAAAACGAGAAAAATACAAAACTTGTGAACAGGTGTTCCACAAACTATTTTCTATGGTAACATTTATCTTGTCAAGTTTATTGCATCTGTCGTATTCTATTTTCTTTTGTTAACCTTCGAGTTCTGTTGAGTTCTAGGTCGTCTATGTGTAGTTTATAGCGTGTAGAAAAAGTAGTTCTAATTGTTAAAGAAATAAAAATGGGTAACGGAGTACCCTATCACTATATTTTCTTTGCCTACCTTGTTTTATGTACAGGTTCCAGTGTAAAGCTGAAGAAAAGTATTCACTATTTAAAATATCTATAATATATGTGAAATACAGGATTGATCAACACAGATAATAAAGTTTGTTGTTACTAACATTAAAGCTTAGCGAAACTTTACTAAACTTAGAGAGGAGAAGTGTTAATCTGGTACTACTGAGGGAGTGAATTCACACTTTACTTTTAGTTTATTATTATTCTATAATGTTTGTTTATCGTTTTATATAAACTTGAGCAGCGTTAAGTTCCGCCATTCAATACACAATGTCTGAAGAATTAGATGGCAAATGGGGAGTGTTTTAACACTTTACTCACGGGTTCTTTCTGCCTACCCCGCTGTGTGTGGGATACAGCGGGAAGCTGATTTATTTATGATTTATTGAAACATTGTAAAACATGAAAACAGTAGTATTTACTTTAAAAACAATTATTCCTTGGAATGAAAATCTAACCAAAAATATTTTCTCACTTCACTGGGCTTAGATAGAACATAAGTTATGACTTATTTTTAGAACTAAAACCATAAAAGAAAAGCTGAATTATAACAGATAAAGAAATGGATCCATAATAGCGTGTTGAGCTTTTATCCATAACATATAAAATGTCAAATCTGTAGCATTTGATGTGGAATTCTAAGCGACTACTTAAATTATAAAGAAAATGAAAGTTTTGCCTTCAGTTAGTCGTCGCATATATATCGTCTGTTTGTAAATGCGACGGTTGTGGATTCGATTCTCATTTGAGTATTTAATTTATTTTCCCTACTCTGGTACTAGTTCTGCCATTCAACATCCAATTTTTAGAAATTCTGCACTTAGAGGAGAACAGAGTGCCTTAACATTAGATTCACTCTTACTATATGAGCAAAACTGTGAAGCTGTTTTCTTTAGAAAATACATCCAAACACAATTTCAGGTACCAAATAGTAAACGTATCAAATAAGAATAATTATAAAACCCCGAAAATATTAAATCTAACAGAGCCAGCAAGGGATGAATTGAATCAAACGAATTGATTTTTCAATTTCCCGCCGAGTGGAAAAGATTGGTGATAAGCATAATAAAGTCTAACTCGTCCCGTTTAATGAGAGTGCTTTGAGTGGCCATAACGCGGTATTTTTTATTGCTGTCATTTGCCTCTCCTTTTTTTGTAATAATTTAAACGTTCTTCAGATCTCATTCTATTAACGTATACGTATTTTCTGATATTAGCGTTTCATCAGATTCATATTTTCTATTAGGTCGATGAATTTGGAGTTTTTTTTTTCTTTTTTAATTTTAATTATTAACCCGAGTAAACAAAGAACAGATGGATCTCCCTTTCTATTGTCGGCAAAATCCAGTTTACTTACGGAACCTTTAACTTGGCTCCCATTTAACATTTTTTTTTTTCATGATATATCATTACTTTTTATAACGAAATCTTTAATTATATTAATAATATTTTGTTATTTATAAGATCGCGTTATTTTCCTACGTAAAAGTCTAACTAACTTTCATAGTTATTTTTTTTTACATTTTTGATAATAGATTTTAATAATTATCAATAGTAATAAATACATTGCTCCTTTCAAATTTTTTATTTATGCATATATCACATATCTTATTAGGTGTAACAATTACGTACCTACACTATATGAACGATATATATTTAATTTATTGTCAATAGGCTCTCCCGTTTTATTCCTGAGAAATGAAGAAGTTAAATAAAATGTATATTACTTTCTTAAAGTAAAATGAAGTTTCTCCGGAAACTTCGTCGCTTATTCTTAATTTGTCACGTACCCAACTGTAAGGAAATGGCTTAAGGCACGTACATTTAAAAAGAAATTAAGAACAATTTTAACTAAATTATTAAAAATGTATTTATGAAAAAATAATATTTTAATATATAGTATATATTATACAGAACGACGTGCTGAAATGGTCAGAAGAAGAAGTCGTTATTAAATTCCGGAATCTAGTCGGAGAACGTCAGAGTAGACAGAGGGAACCTAGTGTTAGGACATTTTCCGCACAATTATCGAGACATTGTGTGCTGAGTGTGAAACTCAACGCTGTGCTTTGTCTTATCACCACAGCAAGAAAATAAAAATAATTCACTCTCGATTAAGAATCGAACCCACACACGACGCGATTATATATTACAAGCACGTATAATTATTACATTATATAGAATAGAGTAAAGAATTATTTATAACTTCTTCCTTGCAATCTCGCAATAACCATTATTTATAAATCAGTGTATTAGTATTTAATTTATCAAAATTCATTTATGAAAATAAATAAAGAAAAGCCAGAGTTCGAGTTACCTTATTTTCCAGGTGCATAATAAACGAAATACTTCATCGGTAGTTCACGCTTCCGAAGTAATTTTAAACGCGTGAACTATAAGTTTCTAACTGGATGAATAACTATTTTGCTCGTTACGTAAATTATTCCGGGATTAATAAAATGTTGAAAGTTTATCTTGTTTCTAGATTTTATAAGAAAATACTAAGTTGTAACTAATAATGAACTTTATTCTTATTATGGACTTTTGTTAAACTGTTTTACTTATTGAAATTTTTTATATTGAAAAGTGTTGTATTTCTCTTTAATATTTATATTCTCCGTCGTATTATATAAAGCATGTAGAGATGTAAGTTTATGATTCTAGAGAGAGTAGTGAAAGAGTAAAAAATGTTATATTAATAGTGTTTTTTTAGTTGGTTTTTCAGTATAGTGTATAAAAATATGTCATACATAGTAGGTACTTATATAAATGGTTCATGTAAGAATAACAATTTCAAACTTAGTAGTTTAAAGATTTCTCGAGAGCTTTAAAAGAATACGAATATTCAGAAAATTCTTTTTGATGTTAAGCTTGCTTTCTCTCAAAGAAGCTCACTAGTATATCACATACTAAGAAACGCTACAAACAAATGTTTGTTAAAATTATATTACTATTATATAAAAATCTATAATTTGATGTTTATATTTAAGTATACAAAATTAAATAGCAAATAGATAGATAGAGGCCTGTCGTGGCGCAGGGGCACAAGCGTGTGACTGTAAACGCGACTGGTTGTGAGTTCGATTACCACTCGAGGAAATTATATATTTAATATTTTCATTTCGCTCTAGTGCCCAGACAAAAGGCGTTGAGTTCCACCACTCAACATGCAATGCCGCAAAATTTGGCGGAAAATAGGTTTCCTCTGGCTACCCTGCCGTGCGAGGGATACAGCGTGAAACATTAATAACGAGAAGCCTAGTTCACTTTATTTAAGCAATTATATTCAAATTGATCAACCGTTGCCTTCACCACAATGGGTCCTATATATGTCAGTATTGAAAACGGTCGAGATTAAGATTTAGATGTGGTTTTGTTACAATCACTTATGTGTGTATATGTATTGAAGAGTAAACCTTTGAAGAGATATTAGATATGCAATGGAGTTTAAATCTGTATTGATGAATATATTATTAATGCTTAATATATATTTTATATTATATATATTATTAGTAATATAAATTTTATTTATATTAATATATATTTAGATTTGAATATTAGAGATAGTCTTTATGGGAACGGAGTGTATTAACATTAGGTTCCCATCTTTTTACTTTAAAAATATATTTTCATAAATTTCAATTTACTTTTATTTTTTGGCTTCATGCTTCATCTCTCATATAACAAACAAGTAATAAGTCACTCCGTTCTCTACTTCCCGTCATTAATGAATCTAAATATGCATTTCATACTCAATTCGATAAATAAAAGTAAAATTTTCAATACAAGCCACGCCAAAGAGAATGCGGGCTTTAAACACTAGGGTAGGTAAGTTAATAGACACCCTTGTCACTCGATTTACCCCTCGTTATCAGTGAACGACCGTCTTAAAGTTGTCCTAGCATAGATAAGACATTTACTATCTAAGACTAGAAATATGTTATTTTAATGTATTTCAGCCTATTTATGTTTGTTTCAGATGTTTTAAAAATGAATTTGAAAATTTTTTTGCATATATTTTATGTTGAAAATGTTATGTCAGATTTGAGCTTTTAAAAATTTGATATAAGGTCTATAATATAATTTCAAGAGTATTAAGACTCTAACTATTAAGATTTCTATCAGCTGTCGTCAGCAGAATCGTTGGTAGCTTTCAATCGGACAGTGGCATGTCGCGTCGATGAAATGCCTTGAAAGCATTGTTTATTCAAGAAATGAAATATTTTATTAAATAATTAATATTATAGATATAGATAATTTATGAGTGATACTCTATATAAAAAGCGTGTTAAAAACTAGATTGGAGTAATAGTAGTCCGTAGTATTATGATAGAAAGTGGAGAACGGAATATCGTAACATTAAGCTCTCTCTGCCTAACCTCCTACATGCGGGATGCAGCGTGTAGCTAATCGCACATATTTATATATATTTTTATAATTATAATAAAACGATATATATGTTCACACATACAATATTATACTACAAAATAAATGAAAATACTCATATAGTCAAGTATAGCAGCCAACAAGAAATAAATAAGCAAAATAAACAAACTTATATATATGTTTTATTGATGAAGTAACTTTCTGAGTACATTTTGGACAAGTTTATTGGATATTTTGTTGACAAATTATATTACTATCAGATTCTATTTCTAAGCAAGGGTCCAGCTGAGATGAGATTATTCTACCTTCTATCTAAGGGTACTATATATATCAAGTACGTATTGGTTTACTAGTAAGTAAATATTAAACATATTATGTATATGTATAGCTTTTAAAAAATATTTAACAATTTGAACATAGTGGTATCTGAACACACGCCTCTAATAAATCGTCCAAGTTTTTTTAGTCCAAATTTTTATACGCTTAGAAAAAAATGTTTTTTATTTTCTAAGTATGTAAAAATACTTTAAAAATTTTTATTACAGGTATGTAGGTAGGTATACAAAGGCTATTGGCATCATCTGAAAAAAATTAAACTTTATTAATTTTTATCTTCATGCAATGTTACAAAACTAAGGTATTCATTAACCCTTTTTTTTAAGTTTTGACTGGAATATAGAATGTTATTCCGGTTATATCATTCTCTATCTTCCACCAGAATTCTTCATATTTCGTACATGGCAAGAGGCAATGCTACACTTTGTCTTGGCAGAGCGAGGAAATGAAAACCATTCTTAATAGTTACGTCTACATACAAACATTGTTCCCATTTGCCTAGCAATATTATTATGTTAATTTTAGTTTCTCGCTAAAGCTGTACGTAGCAGGGTAGGCAAAGGAACCTGGGAACCTAGGAACAATAGTCCACCGTGGCGCAGTAAACGTGACGGTTGTGGGTTCAATTCCCATTACTGTTCTATAGAAGCACAACTATTTAATTTTACATAACATTATTTTACTCGATAATAATAAGCTCAATTTGAAAGTTAAATTTGGACGCCCCATTTTGTTTATTATTACTATTTACGTTTGTACAATATTAATTCGGTCGAGGCCCGAGGGCTGTAAGCCGATAGGCGTACACAACATCTTTATAAACTTCGTAGACAGGGATTGATTACTTAATAGATAATAAATAGCTTTTGAAATTAGAGATTTTCCTGACACAATTTAATTGTATATAGCCTAATTATTACTTTCCTTGCAAAATGGAACAAGAAACCTTCGAAATGTCCACCATTCAACACACAATGCCTCCAGAATTTGGAGGAAAATAGGAAATGGTAGGAGTACCATTTCCTATTTTGAGTACCATTTCCTATCCTGCTGATGATGAATGGAGATTCCCTATTTTCCAGCAGGATAGGCAAAGAGAACCTAGTGCTGTGATACTTTCATGGTTCCCTTCCATGGTTTCAGGTTCCCTTTGCCTATCCTGCTGTGTGCGGGTTACAGCGTGAAGCTAAGAAGAAATAAATATGAATGATTCATACTATCGTAAGAACACTATGACGGATAGACTACAAGTACAGTACAAAATTACTAAATTCGTTTTTTTTAATTAAAGAAGTGACTTAAGTGAAGTGAAGTGAAGTGAAGTGAATAATATTAACAAAATGTACAAAATATTATGTTACAGTCGTAAAATTTAAAATTGGACTACAAAATTTTCATTTGCATCAAAGGTCATCCTAATTTACCTTTATTATAGTAAGAACAAACAAAAACGAACGAGTAAATATACTGTACCTACTCATTAAGCAAGTTAACTCTAGTCGAATATAAAACTACCCCTTCAAGGTCTACGTAAATATGAGCTCTTCGTTAAAAACTGTCGTAAAAAGACAATTTATGTTAGAATATCGTTAAACTAATGGCCTATTCTTGTAGTTTTAAATATTTTTTACTTTGTTGTCGTATTTGATATCCGAGTTCATAGAAAAAATGTAATAGAAATATTAATAATTCAATCCCCCGAGCTAGGATCGAACTTGTAACCATAGTATTTATAGTCAGTCGCTGTATCACTGCGCCATAAGGGCCTCGTAAAAATACGTTGTATTTATTATGTCTTTTATATTATTTAATATTTAAAGATTAAGTTTGCAACGTAAAATTGCCGTACTCGTATGTACATATATTGTAAACCACAACATATGAATGCTTTGTTCTGAACTAAGCTTTGTACTGCTGCCGCTTTTATGAACTACAAATGAATTAAATAAGCTTCTATTGTAAATTATTGTTATTAAGTACTTTATAAATCTAAAAAATTTTTTTTTTAACCTGTCGTTTCTTCGCATGGTCGGCATAGAAGAGAATCTAGTGTTAAGACACTCTGTTTTATATTTTTCTTTCGAACTCGATACATTGGGTATGGTATGGCGGAGTTAAACGTCGCGTTTAGTTTTACCGAACTGAGGTAATTAGATTAATACATATTGAAACGCTAACCTCTATCAGCTTTATTAAAAAAAATCTAAAAAACAAAGGTACTCAAAAATATTCAAGTACCTATGTAAATCGAGACCAAACAAAAAAATCTATATTTAATTGGCAGCTCTCAATTTGTATTACTTAGTTCACCTATGAAGCTCTCTCTGGAATAGTCAAAGTACGCTTGAAAACTAGTTGAAAAGTTCGACTTAGAGCCACTTACTATAATATAATGAACTAAAATGTAACATAAACCATATAATAAATTACAATTTGAATTGATTTGGCTATGTAATTATGAAATTTAAAAAATAACACTACTTGCTAGCTGCTAGCGTGCGACTGTAAGCGCAACGGTTGTGGGTTCAATTTTCACTCACAAGAATGAAATATTTTCATTACCTCGCTCTGGTAGTGAGACAAAGCGCGGCGTTGAGTTTCACCATTGAACATGCAATGCCTCGAAAATTCGGTAGAAGGTGTAGAACGAAAGTATCTTAATAGGAACGGAATGTCTTAACACTAGGTTCCCAGATTCCATCTGCCTACCCTTCTATATGAGGAATTCAGCATGAAGTTAACAAAAATACTACTGACTATTTAACGTAATATCATTTTAAAACTTAATATTTCAAATATAGTATACATACATATATAACAATAGACGAAAAGCGTCATTCAGCCAACACTCTCGTCCTATCAAAATAAAAGTGGAACATCTTACTTCCACGCCTGAAGACCGGCATTCAACACACAAAAGATATTTTTATAAAGAAAGCTTTATTTAAATAACAAATATTCTAGTTTATTTTAGTTATCTATGCACGCTGTTGTAACATAAAACTTAAAATGTTAACGTAAAATAACTCTGTTGAATGTCAAAAACTGTTAAAAGACATTAAAGTCTAATGTATAGGTGCGTATGCTTCTACTAAACGATTTAGTGGCGAACAATCATAATATTTACACAATTCAGCCGCACTCAGAGACATCAATTAACGTTTAACCGACGTCTGCGAGCAATATATTTATTTTTGTTCTAAGAAGTATTGTGATTCGCTGTAGAAACAGATGAATCAATTTTGAAAATCTAAATAAAAAATTGCATTCAAAAGTTATTATCTATTAAAGAAAGTTCAATTTAAAGAGTAATTCCTAAAATAACAAGAGGACAAAAGGAGAAGGAAATTTAGTATAACATATTTGTTTTATTTTGTTATACGTTTCTAAAAATAAAAGCACCTTCAAGTTTATCTTACATGGCAGGGTAATTAGCTGGAACCTAATTAAGACATTTCATCCGCTGAATTTTCAAGACATTGTGCGCCTCATCATCTCACTCATCGCCGCGTTTATACTTATCTAGATTTGTTGTTTTTATTTGTTTCTGAGTAACACTCACGCGTGAATAACATTTTAGAAATATATATATATAAACATATATAGTTGTAGCTATTTTAAAGCTATAATTAGTAGTAAATGAAAATGATTATCTTTCAAAGTGGTAATCTAAATCGCATCACTGAATAGTATAGAAATGACTCAATCTATTACAATGACAGTGAAGTATTGCTTTCGTTTGACGTGACTTGTTTTCGGCATAGCTTCATTTAGAACTGAAAATACATATTTTTTATTGATTTCACTTGGAGTTTTTAAATAAAAAATCCACAAGTATTAAAAATATTGAGCAAAAATTCATATAAATTTAAAGTCCAGTCTAGTTGAGACCAGTCATGGCGCAGGGGCACAAGCGTGGGACTGTAAAGGTGTTGAGTTCGTTTTTTACTATTTTTTTTATTTATTAACATTTTCGCTTCCTCGCTCTTGTAGGAAAGGAAAAATGAACCTTGTGCTAAGATAATCCTGTATATTCTAAAAATAAACTAATTTAAAGGTCAACATGAATTTGTCGTGATTAATATCATAAAAGAAAGAGCGTTCGATCAAATAAACACATCAATCTTTTTAATATTTAGTATAGATATACGAGTATAAAAGTGGGAGTGTAGTGATGATAGCTAAGTTCTTCGTACACTGTTTTCTCTGTCATTGGATGATAAGCTTTATGATACATTAAAACCTGAAAGCTGTCGTAAGCGCGTATTCTAAATAATCTTTTCATTATCTCGAAGCACGCAGTACTAAATAATGGGGTCAATTGTTTTGAGCTAAGTTTAGCTCACTGGTTTTCTATTTTAAATATTTTTTTACTGAATCATCTTTGGTAAGGTCATACGCCAATCCATTCGTGATTTTAAGTTTATTTTATGGTTTATAGTTTTTTTTTTATTATACACTTAGATATTTTGTTATTTTGATAGATATATGACAAGGAAAAATTACAAAAATGATTATAAAAGCAAAGGTATCATCCATTCTGTATATAAAGAAATATATTTCACGGAAACGAAGAATGGAGTTACAGAGCAATATGTAACTTCGCGGAAACCATAACCATTTGAGGGTTGTTCAATATAATTTTCTACTAATTTTGTGTAAATATTATTAGGAATATACATGATTCTTTATACTTGCTGTTTCGCCCCTCGCAATTTAATAGAAATAAATAAGTTTTCTATATGACACATTCAAATAATAATCACAATTAATATTCTATAATAAATATTACAATATTCTATATTATTTTATAGACCAATGGGGTGCGTTGAGGGTAGTGTCTACAAAGTAACATTGAAATCATAAAAATAAATCAACTGTCACAATTTATTGCAAACATATGCGTAGGTACTTGTCGCGTTCAAAGCTCATGTTAAAGCCATGTTGAACTTATATAAGACTCCAAAACGTGTTGGGAATATAAATGAGCATTTAAAATTCAAAGGATTTTCCATAACGGCGCGGGCGGCCGGCGAATTTCTGTCGCGTTTTCGAGTGACCTCGCTAAATTAGGCGGAAAATTTTCAAATGTGTTATTTAAGGTGACATTTTGAATAAAAGCCTATGTTCAACACACATATAAATATATTTATGTTTTTTGTCATACATTATAAGATTTTTATTGTTAAGCCCAGAACCTGAGCCCTAGTTCCTTCAAGTATACATTTTTGATCTGTCGTAGGTTTAAACAATAGGTAAATAATTACCTAAAGAATTAAATATTTTAGAAGACGCTCAACGGTACAGCTTCCACGTCATGCGAAGATTGTAAGTTCAATTCCTGTCTTTGGTTACAAACCAAAACCCAGCGGTGAATTCGGACGCTTAACTCGCTATGTTTCATAAATTGGACGGAAAGTAGGGGGTTATAGGATATCTTAACACTTGGTTCACTCTGGCCCTAATATAAACGGTAAAAAGCGTGAAGCTATAAGTAAATAAATGAAGACTATAAATATATATGCTAATATATTTCAAATATAGGTAATTCAAACTTAAAGAATAATAAATTCACTTAACTAAGGAAAAAGATTTATAACCATTCATCGGAAGCTGTAAAGAGGGTACGAAATTCAACGGAAGTGAGAATTTTCATTGATGGATAGATCTACCACTAGAGTGGAGTGAATGGGTCCGAACGAATGAGCGGAGATAAAGTTTCATGGGCTCTGTGTAATTGCAGGCTTGAATGTGACAGCTTTAAATTGAGCTTTAAGCTTTTAACCACCGGAATAATGGAGCATTTTGAATGGAAGTTTGTTTTATCGTGGATTTAGTAGTATTATGCAAATAAGTGGGTATATAATAATATATATTTACTCGCTTATTATTATTAATTTTTTAAAATTTTACATACAGCACACAAATTTTACACACGGCGTTGAGTTCCGCCTTTAAACAGATATGTAATGTCTTTGGATAGAAAGGGAAAAGTCTGTAGGTGCAGCAAAGAAATATAGATTAAATCGGCATAAAATAAATGTCGGAGAAGCGATCTAATAGGGGTTAAAGTAAATGAAGACGTAT
>JAEBDU010006320.1:0-13894 GCA_016802625.1 Heliconius numata | reverse complement strand
AATCTAGGTTACTAGAAAATTTAAATAACACAAATCTATATGGTTTTCATACTTAAAACCTACTAACTATACAAATAAAAAACAGTAGCGTTGTGTTCACAAAGAAGTGTTATGATAAAATGGCATAAAAATATGCATAGAACTGCATCGATTGTTGAGATATACTTACTTAGATATTTAATATATTACTGATAATATTGTTTTGGCTTCGACGCTCTTATCTAATATGATTTGTTTATAAATTATACAAAATATTTACCTACTATAACATTTATAAAATTCCCTATCAATAAATCTATCGAGCGTAAAACGTATTATCTTAATTATTAGAGATAACATTAATTATTTTTATTAATTACTCGTACATTACATTAGTAAGATAAAATATCTATGTAATTAGTATTAACACACTCCGTTCCCCACTTTCCGCCGAATTCTAGAGGCATTGCGTGTTGAGTGGTGGAACTCAACGCCGTGCTTTGCCTCGATACCAGAACGAAGAAATGGAAATATAAATTTAAATAAATATTTAATTTCCTCGAGTTGGGAAGCTGATTTGTATTTTGTATGAATTATAATTTATCTTAAATATACGTTTACTTAAATATAGAAATGCCATTTTTTTATTAATTTCTTAATGAAAAATTGCATCTTGGTAGTCCTCAATAGTAGCGCTCCAAATAAAGACAGTATTATTTAGATTTTTAGTGTTTTATTTATGTTCTCACTTAAAAGCCACATTAAAATAATGCTGAAGTTCATTATTTTATAAATACTAAGCACTTAAAATGCCTAGACATAGTTAGAACTTTCTTGATTCATCTGGCGATTCCCGAATGATCGTTGGCTTATTTTAAGACAATCCAAAGCGTAGAGACGCTTCAATCTTCGTCCGGCATCCTCCCAGGGAGCATTTTATGCCGCGCTAATTAAGAAATCTTAATTAACTAATTAATAAATAAATTAATAAAAATGGCTGATTCTTGTCACTACGATATAGAAAGAAATGAGAAGTACGGTCGCTATCTGATTTCTAACAAGGATTTAGGATGTGGCGAATTGATATTTACAGATGTTCCAGTAGCTGTTGGACCAAAACCAGGCAAGTTACTGATGGCCGACTCGTATTACAGCACAGTGAACGTGACAATTCGAGTACCTACCTATTTCTTTAATTTAATAAATATTCATAAATTTTAAACAAACGTTCTTAATTCATTTTTTTATAAGTTTATGTTATGTATGGAGTATTTAAATTAAATAGGTAAGTCGTAGAAGCGCCATGTTTTAAACAATATAATTAGATATTAAATCTTAAACAAACATAATTTTTTTTTTTTATAAGTTTATATTATGTATGCAGTATTTAAATTAAATAGATAAATCGTAGAAGCGCCATGTTTTAAACAATATAATTAGCTTATTCAATAATTTATTATTTGTTCCTTCTGGTAACAAAGCACGGCGCGACTGATTCCGCCACTCAACAAAAATTTCGCCACGCAACACGCAACGCCTTACAAAAAACAAAACAAAAGCTATAGCGGGGTACAGTATTAAGCTGAAAAAAAAAGAAAAAAATATTGAAGTAGGTATCATTCACATATTGTCTAAATATACTGCATAAGTCAGTATCGACAGAATAATTTCCTAATAAGCTATATACGTAGGGTGTGAGTTCGATTTCTATTCGAAGAAATGAAATATTTAATGTTTTCATTTCCTCTCGGAACGGAGTGTCTTAACAGTAAGTCCCCATGTTGCAGCGCCAGAATGAGTAATTTACATAATATATTAATTTTTCAGATACGCCGCCGCTTTGCCTAGGATGTTATTGTCCCGTAGTAAACACGGTTTGTTCACGCTGTTGCTGGCCGATATGTAGCAGTGAATGTGAACAATCCTCACAGCATTTGCCCGAATGTGAAATATTCTCTGATGCAAAAGTACGCTTCCAGTCAATCCAGGATTGGACCGTTAGCGCTCCCCAACTTGATTGTATAACACCGTTAAGGTCGGCTTTAGTATTTTAATTAAAAAAAAAATCAAATTTGTCATCTCCTTTTCTTACTGAAGTCGATTAAAAAGATACATTAATATTTACCTTATTATTTTTATTAGTAAATTGATGCCAGTAATGACGCAGGCTGTTGTAGATTGGGGATTTGTAGGTGTAAGATTCCCACATATTTTCATAATTTCCTTCCTTCGCTCTGGTGTCGAGGCAAGCGCAGTGCCTCCAGAATTCGACGGAAAGTATTATAACTCTAGACTCCCTCTGTCTATCCTGTTGCATGCGGGATACAGATTTTTTTTAAATTTTCATTGAAACACACTTTTAGGTTGCTTCTAGCAAAAGAAAGAGATCCAGAACGATGGCAAAAAGAAGTTGAGGTGATGGAAACTCATACGGAAGAACGCAAAAAAAGACCAACATGGGAAGTCGATCAAGTCAATATCGTTAATTACCTTATAGACCATTGTAAACTTGGAAATAAATTTACCAAGCAGTTAGTAGAACAAGTATGCGGTATATTAGAGGTGAGTTCCTTTAAATAAGATTTATGGCAATTTTGTGTTGTCCATAAATTATGGGCATTTGTACGAAATGAACTACCTACATGTAATATTTCCTACCAATTTTCACGAAATTGAACGATTAACCAACAAAATTCGTTATACAAAAGTTGGCAAGCACTTCAATCCATGACGAAATGTTTTTGTTTGATTTTTACATACATTAACTCAATCTATATTTATAATATGTCACGATTTCATATTATGTTGATGTAAGCGTAGTTAGCTCGTTTGTTCTTTTTCCTCGTCAATAATAATATGTAGAGTGTCTTCCTTATGTTAGCTACCTAATTAATACTTACTTATATTAAAATCAGAGACTTTATGTAAGTAAATACTAGGTCGTCTTAAGTCATTAAGTTCTACATACCTATGATATTTATTTCCCCGAAATTGGTAAGAAAACAAAGCGCGGCGTTGAATTCCGCCATTCGACAGGTAGTGTCTCGAAAGTGGAGAAAGTCTCTTATCACAACGTTCCCTCTACTTATTCTGCTAGCATACAGCAGGAAGACAAACAGCAGTTCGTTTTCAGGTTAATGCTGTGGAAATTCCTTCACGAGGTGGTTTCAGTATACGTGCAGTATACCCCCGTTTAGCGATAGCCGCACATAGCTGCGTACCAAACATCGTGCATACTATACTTCACGAGGACTATCAGTTTGTATATAATATTTAAAATTATATTTATTTCATATTTATATTAAGTAGCCAAGTAAGCCAAGGGCACAAGCGTGTGACTGTAAACCCGACAGATAGTGGGTTTGATCCCCACTTGAGGAACAATAATGTCTTTATTTTGTTGCTTTCTTCGTTTTAGTGTCGAAACAAAGCGCGGCGTTGAGTTCTGCCACTTCCAGAATTCGGCAGAAAATGGGGAACTTCGTGTCTTAACACTAGGTCCCTTCTGCCTACCCTATGTGTGCGGGATACAGCGTGAAGCTCAAAAAAAAATGTCTATAAATTTTAAGTTTTTGTATGTTTTCCTTTGAGCCACGTCTACAAGCTGTTCTCCAGAGTTCTGACGAATCGTCTTGCCAGCAGATTTGACGAGTTCCAGCCGCCAGAGCAAGCCGGGTTTCGATCAGGCTACAGCACCGTAGACCACATCCATACTGTTCGGCAGATAGTACAAAAAACTCAGGAGTACAATCGACCGCTGTGTATGGCTTTCGTGGACTACGAAAAAGCCTTTGATTCCATCGAAACCTGGGCGGTTCTGGACGCATTGCAGCGATGCCATATCGATTGGAGGTACATCGAGGTGCTGCGAAGTTTGTATACGTCTGCTACATTGACTGTCCAAATCCAGAAGAGTAAAACCAAGGCGATCCAACTGCGCAGAGGTGTAAGGCAGGGTGATGTTATATCCCCGAAAATGTTTAACAACGCATTGGAAGACGTCTTCAAAACCCTGGATTGGACCGGCTTTGGAGTCAATGTAAACGGCGAGTACATCACGCACCTCAGATTCGCCGACGATATCGTAATCGTAGCAGAGTCGCTGGAACAGCTAGCCGAGATGCTGCAGAGCCTAGATGGATCTTCGCGGCGTGTTGGTCTCGGTATGAACTTGCGCAAGACAAAGGTCATGTTCACCGAGCATGTCATACCGGGACCGATATACGTGGACGGCACTCCTCTTGAAGTTGTTCGGGAGTATATATACCTAGGGCAAACTATCCAGCTTGGTAAAAACAACTTTGAGAAAGAGGCTGATCGAAGAATTCAACTGGGTTGGGCAGCGTTTGGCAAGCTACGTCAAATCTTTTCGTCGCCAATTCCGCAATGTCTGAAGACCAAAGTCTTTAACCAATGCGTTTTGCCAGTCATGACATACGGTGCCGAAACGTGGACACTAACAGTCGGTCTAGTCCATAAGTTCCAAGTCGCCCAACGTGCTATGGAGCGAGCTATGCTCGGAGTCTCTTTGAAAGATAAAATCAGAAATGAGGTTATCCGGAAAAGAACCGGAGTTACCGACATCGCTCGCAGAATTAGTACGTTGAAATGGCAATGGGCTGGACACATCTGTCGAAGGACCGATGGCCGTTGGAGCAGACGAGTCCTTGAGTGGAGACCGCGGATCGGCAAGCGTAGCGTAGGGCGCCCTCCAGCTCGATGGACCGACGATCTGAAGAAGGTTGCTGGCTTCGACTGGATGCGGAAGGCGGAGGATCGGGAGCTTTGGCGCACCCTGGGAGAGGCCTATGTCCAGCAGTGGACCCGAAAAGGCTGATTTGATTGATTGATTGATGTTTTCCTTATTTAAACTGCAAAAGTTAAAATTTAGAAAGAAGTGAGTTTCTTTCTAAATTTCGTAATTGTAGGCTTAAGTTTCCATTTTTTTCTTTTTGAAGTACGGAATCCTAATAAAGAAATTTTTTTTGCGCAGAGTTCAAGTACGAGCAGCAATACCCATAAAAGCTGGTGACTTCTTGAATCTCAGCTACACCCACGTTCTGTCCCCAACCATATTACGTCGAGAGCATTTATTAGAATCAAAGTTCTTTAATTGTGAGTGTCCACGCTGCGCTGACCCTCTGGAGCTCGGTACGCACTTGAGTACCCTGAAATGTAATAAATGCGACAACGGTTTGATATTGTCTAGCAATCCTTTAGGTAATTGCACTATTGTTTTTTTTTACTTTCATGCTGTTTACCGCACACAGGATGTTAGGCAGTGGAAACCCAGTGTTAAGACACTCCATTTCCCATTTTTCACCAATTCTAAAGGCATTGCATATTGAGTAGCGGAACAACAGAGCGAAGAAATGAATATATCAAATATTTCAATTCCTCCAGTGGGAATCGAACCCATAACCAATGGGTGGCCACGCAATGCCTCCAAAATTGGCGGAAAATAGGAAGTCTTAACATGAAGTTCCCTCTGCCTACCCCGTAGTACCCCGTATTAAAAATGCGCACCACATTATTTAAAATAAGTATTAATAAGTAATTTTTTTTAAGACAACGAAGCACAATGGTGTTGCACTGATAATAATTGCGGATTCAAAATATCTGGGGCTGCAATGCGTAAAATGTTAGCTGTGGTACAGGCTGAACTCGAACAATTAGATGCTGTGGACCCTGGACCTGATGCTATGCAACTGAGAGAAGCTACTATAAGTAAAGTAAGATTAGCTGTTAATGTTTATTTAATATTTGTATAAATAAAGTAAAGAATAAAAGAATAAAATGAAATTGTACGTCTTGTTTTAAATATTGTAGAGTAGGTATCTCTATCATCTGGAAAGCAAAGCCAAGTTGGCCTCTAACTTGGAGTCATCAGCAGAGCGAGACAATACCGTCTCGCCAAAACGCCAATTCCTCCTGTATAGCCCCCAGATTCGGCCTTATATGGAGTATGGTTCTCTCTCTTTGGTGTACCTCGGTAGCAACTTGAACCATTTGATCACTTACAACGTAGAGCCGTTGTTCTCTACCGCATTTATCATTGGAAGAGTTCTGCGGAACTGTTTGACATGTTACCTGTCACCGAACATCACAAACTAAAATACCGACATCACCTGGATACCTGGCACTCCACTACTGTGTGTTTTCGTAGGTACTTCCTTCCACGCGCCAAGCAACCATGGAATGGCGTACCTGCGGTAGTGTTTCCAGGTCGATATGATATGGGTACCTTCTAAAAGCGCGTCTATCTCCACCCTAAAGGCCGTCAACGCTACTGTAGCTCCTCTGGTGTTACACGGGGTCGTGGGCGACGGTGATCACTTACCATTAGGTGACCTGTACGCTCGTTTGCCTTGTCTTTTTCATTAAAAAAGAATAGAAAAAATATATAACATATTATATAAGTAAAACTATAAAATTATTTTTTCCAGTACAAATCTGTGTTCCACCCACATCACTCCTTCCTATTAAACATAAAGTATGCCCTAGCCCAGATGTACGGTCGTGTCGAAGGGTACACTATAGACGAGCTGCTCGACGAGATGCTGCAACGTAAAGTGGATTTTTGCAGATTAGTTTTATCTACGCTGGATGTGATATCTCCTGGAGAGAGTAGGATGAGAGGTTTTCTATTCCTTTTTTTATTTACCTTTCTGCCGTATTTAGGAGGTAAAATTAAATGATTCCAACAATATATAATAAACACATCACACTGTCTAGTCAGACTAAAATATTTTTTTAACATTGTTAACATAAGTATAATCATTATTTACGCTATTAACGTAAAAACTTAATTGATTATATTTTTTAGGTATAATGTTATACGAGTTACATGCACCACTTATATATTTGGCGAGAAATGAGTTTAGTGCAGGTTTGATAAATCAAGAGCAACTAAAAGAAAAATTACAGGAGCCTTTACAATGTTTATCCAGCGCGGCCAGAATACTCAGTAGAGAGGATCCACAAAGTCCTGAAGGCATAACTGGAAATATTGCTAATCAGTCAAAAGAACAATTAAGTGCTAGCTTAGAATGTCTTTAGATTTCACTGCTTTTACAATTATTTTACAATAACCCCTTGTTACAGGTAGACTGTATGTAAATAAATATTACATACAGTATGTATTGTACAACGATTTGATTTCAATATCAGCTTCATGGTGTATCCAGCACACAGCAGGGTAGACAGAGGGAACCTAGTGTCAAGAGTAAGACACTCCGTTCCCCACCTTCTTGAGTTTGAGAAGTTGAGTGGCAGAACTCAACGCCGCGCTTTACCTCGATACCAGTGCGAAGAAATGGAAATATAAACGTAAATAATTATTTATTTATTTGATATCAAAATATATATAATTAATTCGGTTAAAATAATTCAATTAAAATGTGAACAATAATTAAACTATAGTAGAAAATTACTTATATCAAAAAAGACTATCTGATCTCTTATAATAAGTTGAAATAAAAAACCTGTGTGATTTAAAAATTTCTTTTATTGCATTTTATGCATTATTTAGAAATTTATTTTCTTGGGTTTTTTAACAGTGCTTTTAACAGCCTCTTGTGAGACTGTTTTTGTTTGCTGCCCTATATCTTCAATATTATCATCATTTAATGTTTGTAGTTTAATTGATGTTTCTTCCTTTTTAGTTTGAACCTGTAACATATGCAACATGAATTTGAAAATCTTAAGTTTTTAATATATCACAATGGGCAAATATTTAGTAAGAATTACAATTGATTTGAATAAGAGTGAGAATAGAACCCACAAATGTCGTATTCACACTCATTCACTGTACTGCTAAGCAACAAAGGACTCAAAACGGTATTTCTAGTTATTAAATTTGAAAATTAAATATACTTGTGATACATAGATTTCCTTAATGAAACAGTTTTCATTAATATGAGCTTTTATAAATTATCTTATCATCCCAAGTGCCTTTTTATTGCATATTCAATATATTTCGTAAAATAGGACAAAATTTATCATAACAACAGCCTTCACTTTTATCAGTTATAGTACATTTTGTAATATAACTGTTTATTACATACTTAATTTAGTATAATTAATGTTGGTGTTAATAATATATATCAAAGATCATAATCAGCTATCTCATTTAACTAAAATATAGAATCTTGTTTATTCTTGCACCCGGGACCGCACTTGGCAAATTTCTGCATATTATATCTAACTAAGCTATTACTAACTAAGGAGATACCTTTAAATCTACAGGGGGATACTTATATGTCAGTCACTCAGCAATGGAAGTGTTAAAGTTTTGAAGCTTTTAACATACAGTAGGTTTAATCCTACCTCATTTGCTAGTATATATATATATTTAAAATACTTTTGATTCCCCACTCTGGTAGACAAGGCATTGAGTTTCAATGATCAAATTAATTTCAATTGAGTGTAATGTCTTAAATATACTTACAGTTGGACAATCTTTTCTCAAGTGAGTGACATCCCCACATAATTTACAACAGCCTCCATTTGGATACAGGCCCTTTGGATTATCCGGACATTGTCTTGCTATGTGACCCTGTAACATATTTCACTTTAATCAATGAAATGATTTAATGTATTTTGCTTATATGTAGACTCTTATTGCTAAATTATATATTTTTTTATATCCATTTTTATAAAAAAAATATATTTTTTTTTTTTGCTTTATGTTGTATAAAGTGTATGTGTCAAAATACTATGTTCTCTGCTTTTGGGCTGAATTTTAGACATGTGTCAAACCATAGTGCAAATATGAAAATAATGAATTCCTCAGTAGGTGACTGAACACCATTCACCATAATCTGGCACTGGCCAATCTGTGTGATTCAAGATGGCTTCATATTTACAGTATTTGGAATATACTATAAATATAAGTTAGTACTAAATACAAATTACATAATTTATTTAAATTTTAAATAGATTATCCAAGCAATATTCATATATTATACTTTTCAAATAATACTTACAGATTCTTTGCAAATAAAACATGTTGCAAATCTAAATTCTTTATCCCTCTGGACTTTGCATTCAAATTGCCTGTGTTCAGTTGATCCACATTTAAAGCACAGCCCTTCAGCTGCATCTACACCAGGTAGGTTTGATTTCAAATCTGGACAATCTGATAAGTTATGGCCACCCTTCCTACAGTTATAGCAAACATCTCTTTTGATCCTAGCTAAAGCTTTTTCTGCTCTCCGTCTTTCTAACTTCATTGTCCTCTGTACCTCACTTTTAGGTATACCTTTCTTTATCATATTTTTTTTCAATTCATCTAATCTTTCAGCATCTCTCTTCATTATAGGAAAACCATCATACCTCACGAGTTCAACCTCTTTGCTATTTATAATAAGATGAAAGCTTGTATCATTTATGGGCTTTCTACGATTTGGTTGTTCATTTCTATTAAATTTCTTCTTTTCGTTTTTAGTGACCTGTTTTAGATTTTTATGATTGTTATTTTTAATTGTGTTACTGGCAGAAGTATCATCGGCTGCATTATGTTCAACTTTGGAATCTTCAATGTTTGAGTTTTCAGCATTAGAAGTTTCTAACGATTTCTTGGACTTCTTAGCTTTCTTGTGCTTCTTCTTTTCTTTCTTTGGTGATTCTGCTTGATCATTCGTTAGACTATTAAGCTCATTGTTCTGAGGAATTTCTTTATTCTTCTTTTTCTTTTGTGGTGGTTTTGGATTTATTTCTTTTTCTACATCATCTCCTACATTACTAATTTCATTTGCTTCTGATTCATTTAATTTTAAATTGTTTTTATTTTTCTTACTTTTATTTTTTTCTACCTTACCATTTGTAATACATACTTTTTTAGTATCATTATTTATTGCCTCTTGTGTATCATTATTTGTGTCTGCCTTTTCTTTATTTTTTTTATTTTTCTGTTTTGTGTCTATAATAGGTTTTTTGTTAGGTTGTGATTCTGGAAATTCACACCAAGTTGCCGTTCTTTTTTGGACTCTATGTTCTTTCAGAAAATTATTATAATTGTCAATTCTCTGTTGTTCCGCCTGTTAAAAAAACATTAGTAAGTAACAGTAGTAATACATATATACATACAAAGATATATTTTAAAGATCTTCGAAGCTAATATTATGTTTATAACAGACACATACCTCTTCGCGTTTTTTAGCTTCTTCATTATCTTGCTTTGCTCTCAGCATATGTTCTTTCATTACTTCCCATGGTGTACTATCTTCAGGAGCTTTTAGGTTAGAAGATTTGGATCCTTTGGCCCTCGCAAATCGAGTCATTTTTATTTTTCGAATAAATTAATTATATTGCATATAACTATAAGTATCATTTATTAAAACGAGCAAATAAATACAGGTATTATTTATTAAACTACTTCAAAAAACAATACAAAGTCGTGATCGTGAAGTATTTGACATGTGTTTGTTATGGACCACAGATAAAACTGTCAGACAGTTAAAAAACGGATACACGTCGCTGAAGTATAGGTAAAGTCCAAGAATGTTTTAAACCTCTGTAATAATTTCTAGAGCTCCGATTAAAAAACTATCTATAACTGTAATCACATAATAAATAACACTGGCCACTACAGACCAAAAAGTCAATAAGTTAAGAATATTTTATATATATTGCCTCGAAATAGGCGTTTTTTGCGATATAAACGACCAAATCTTATTTAGTAAATTTGGAAATACGATCTTTTCAGGAAATCAAGGGACCGTAGATCTGAGTATATGGTTTGAATTTCGGACTTGGACGGACGGACAACAAAGTGATCTTATAATAGTTCCTTTTTCCTTAAAATATACGGAACACTAAAAAGTATGAAATAATATAATAATTATACAAATTTATAGCAATATAATAAAAAAACATCAAAAACCGTCCCGTCTCTACTGAGTGAATCACAAAGTATTGCCACGCAGACAAAATTACAAAGATCATATTTTGACTTCTGTTGCTTGCATTAAACTCTCTAGAAGTTTTTTTTAGTTTAATTTATGATGTATATCTATATATATAAAATCGAAAGGTCACTCACTCATCACGAAATCTCAGAAACTACATGTGCTAGGAATCTCAAATTTTGCATAGGAGTTATTTATAGGACGTAGGTGCTCGCTAAGACGGGAATTTGCAATATTCGACTCCTAAAGGGATGAAATAGGGGTTGAAAGTTTGTATGAAACTTCGTTACTACAAATGCTAGGAGTCTCAAACTTTGCATGGACGTCACTTATAGGACTACGTAGGTACCCATGGAGACAGAAATTAATAATAACGTAGATCACGCAGGCGAAGCCGCGAGCGGGCCGCTAGTATATCTATAAAAAGAATATATAAGAGCTATGATTAAAGGAAATTTATTACTAACAAAACAACCAACAAATGTGTTAAGATTTCTTTTTATTTGAAGTCAACTTTTCTTCTATTAATTTAACCCAGTTTTCATACTGTTCATTATCTTCTTCTTCTATTTCATCACAAAATTTATCAATATCTTCCTCATTAGCTTCATCGTCTTCACTTTGATTTGATTGTTCTTTTCTTAGTTCCGATTCACTAGTATTACCTTGTGTATTTTTAATTTTATCCTTTTTACTGTTACTTTTTTGTACAGATTTATTTCTCGCCGCGTTAGGTAAGATGTCCTCTGTCTGTTGTTCTGGATTACCGTCTTCATCAAATATTATCTTCTTAGGCTTATTGCTTGGCATAGAGTCATTTTTTAGCTCACTTTTATTTTGTGTATTTCTAGTTCTTTTTGATTTAGAGTGCTCAATGTTAGTTAATTCACCTTTACTTCGTTTCCCCATTTTGCTGTAATAAAAAATATATTTATTAAAACTTTTCTTTTAATCTTGGCACAATCTAGGCAAATGGTTTGTTCTTATTTAATATAATAACGAAATTATACCACTACGGCGTCATATCAGTTAAAAAAATATAAAATTTTAAACATCGTCACAAATTTTACGTTTTATGACTTCTTTAAAGTTTTCTCTAAATAAGAACAATAAAAAATGATATTGTTAATGGCATAAGTTTTCCGATAACTAATAAGGTAAATCGTACGGCGTTCGGTACTCTCTGACTACCGCGTTAATAAAAAAAAAAAGATAGCATAATTATTATCATTAGTAAACAGATTTATATTCTAACATTGGAATGTTTTAGTCCATTTATAGATTATAAATGAACATGAAAATCCACATGTACGCGTAATACTTCTCATTACTCATTAACGATCACAAGACTAAGCTTGTCTATTTTAAACTGATTTATCATATTATATTAAATCAGCTTCATGCTGCATCCCGCATAAAGTAGGGTAGACAGAGGGAGCCTAATGTTAAAACACTCCGTTTCCCAGTTTGTTGAGTGGCGGAACTCAACGCCGGGCTTTTGTCTTAATGCCAGAGCGAAGCATTGGTAATTGAGGCCGTCGTGGCGCAGAGGCACAAGCATGCGACTGTAAACGCGACGTTGTGGATTCGATTACCACTCAGGAGAAAGAAATAAAAATAAATAAAATTAACAAGCTAGATAGATAAAACTTTATAGTTGACACATAGAGGAAAAAAGCATTTTACAAGGATAAATAAATTACTTTAACATATAGTACCTACGCGCAGTTGCACTTGCAAGTCACGTTATTTAATGATAGTAACAAAACCCATCCAATATCGTAGACATATTTTTTAATTAATAATTGCATTGTTATTAGATGCTTAAAAAAAACATATTTTGGCTTAGTCAACGCATTTATCAAGATCTACAATAATAACCGCTCGTAGTCTGAAATATCTGGCATTCAGTCAATATTGCAATAGTGACGCTTGTTTCTGTTTTTTTTTTGCCAATTCCATTTTGTTTAAGATTCAATTAATAATTCCACAACATTTTTTGAGCGTTATTACTATTGTAATAAAATATTGGCAACGACATATTTTTTTTAAATATTTTTATCTCACTGCCTCGCCAAATTAGGTAAGTGCCTTAGTTTTTTATTAGGTTCACTCTGATATAGCGTGATGCCGCATGTCTCAGGTTGTAGGTAAGTGTTCTCATAAAGACCACTTTCGTTACTCACTTTCCGCCGAATTCTAGGCGGAACTTAACATCGAGCATCGCCGCGTTACCAGAGCAAAGAAATAAAAATATTTAATATATAAAATATTATTTTTATTATTATTTATTTATTTTCTTCAGTCCAGTAAGTACCTGTTGTTTTTTTAATAAACAATACCACATTCCAATTAAATGTGTTTGATACACTGCACATTGCAGAGGTCATAAAAAACGATAAGTTACGTTTATTTTAAAACATATTTTATGTTAATCAACGACAGTCGTGGCAAGCGAGTTTTATTAGCGAGAATTACCTACTATTTCAACTTAAAAGTAAACATTTTACATAATTTTAACATATAAGAACGAGTTGGAAAATTTAAGCGTTATTTATACCTATTTAATCTCCTTTATATAATGCTTTAAAAACATTATCGAAGATTAGAAACCAGTTGATTCTTATATTATCAAGTATATTAAAAAGTTTAATCGTATTAAAAAGATAAATAGTCGTAAGAAAATGTTGTAGATATTATATTATTTTTCTCACAATAAATAAAAATCCCATATCTATTATCTACGTACAAATGGACTTACTCGTTTGTAAATTTAAGTGGTATGACGTAAAGAAAATTGTATTAAATTTTATGAAATATTTATTTCCATTTATACATATTTCATACTTATATTATACAAAAGTGCAAATTGAAATAGAATTTGTGTATATTTTACTAAAAAAAAAACTGTACGCGCAAAAATTTAACTTTATTTTAAATAACAGAAACTGTTTACATTAAACAAATAAACGAATTAGTTAAAGAAAATTGTGTTTAAATGTGCA
>JAEBDU010006319.1:0-15412 GCA_016802625.1 Heliconius numata | reverse complement strand
AATTACTAAGCCTGTTTGTTTTACTTGGCACCGACTTCAAAATTATAAAATCTTTGTAAAATTATTTTTCACTTTTTAGTTCCTTGTTAGAAGTCGGTTTTTCTTTTTTTGTTAAAAATTAATTTATTAATTAAATCGATAGAAGAAAATCGTAAAGGTTTAAAGTTTTAGTAAAAAAACAAATAAAAAATATAACTGAAAAAGATATTTCTAAACCGTAAACGAAATGACCAACATAAACAAATTGTCGATACTATTATTTTTAAAAAATATTTTTATTTAAATATGCATCTTTCAGTATCCATTGTATGCAATTACCATAATGTTCCATATAAAAAATTAATTCATTGGTGTACAATTTACATTATAACTTATGATTCATGAAAACGCTTGTTTTTGAACCCATTACTACCTCATCCAACGCCTTAATATCTATTCTTACATTCTTTTTACATGAGTAAATTTATAAATTACAAAAGAAAGGTGACTTCCGCATTAATATTAAAGATAATGATATAATATAATTGTTAGTTGTTCTAAGAAAGTAATTCGATATAATGTCACGTAACATACACATATTTACTTGAACGTGACCTTTAAAAAAATATCATTAATATTGTTTATATATTTTGTGCACGAAACGTGTGTAACTCTGTACTATCAATCATTTGATAAATATTGAGAATAAGCATTTTTTTTCGTATATCGTAATTCGTAATTAAAAATCATTTAAGAACTATAAAATAGTATGTATTTAGTTTGACCTGCGCCTAAGTAGGGGAGTGACTATGAATTATATAGCATTATTATATTATATACTAACGGCCCTCTCGCGGCTTCGCCCGTTATGCTGCTTTTATCAACAGATTGATTATATATTTTCTACATGAAATCATGAACTACTAGGTTTATTTATTTTAGAGACGTCATTAGTATCTGTGGCTCAATCGTTTATTTTCATTTCTTCGGGATCTATAAGCAGGCTTTATTTATTTCTATTAAATAAACATCTATACTTTATAAATAATTATATTGTTCAAATAAAAAAAACTAATAAAAACTTTTCTATACCAAGTGATACGGAAGCTATGGAATACGCTTCGTACTATAAATTGTATGAGCCTAAACTCGAATGGTTCCAACCTCTGAAGAGTTCCAATATTCGCTCTTTACTTTGTCCTCTCTTCACCTGGCATCACATCAGCTCGTTGACACCATAAAATGGTAATAAGTTACAAATATGAGGATACAATTATTACAAGAAGTTCAAATTCAGATATTTAGATTTTATTACATAGTTTGTTTAACCTAATAAAAGCGTGTTAATATAAAATTTCCTCAAGTGAAATATGAACACACTACTACCGCTCATACTAAAACACAATGCCGCTGCGGCCTTCAAAAATCATTAACCCACCCATAAACAAATACATAAATTAAAAAGGAAACAACATATTATATATATTTAACGTAGCATATACGAAATCGCATAGCAAACAAATCGTTTTAAAAATGGTCACATAATAGTTTACATTGAACACTTGTAGATGTTTACACAGCCAGTCAAAACACTGACCTCATACTCTCATAGTGCTGGCGTGTTTATATATCTAGCCGACTACTTCCATAACATATATCAAAGTTAGTTTTTTTTAATTCATCTAGTAGCGATGGTTGGTTAGACAGTGGTAGCGCAGTGGTGCAAGCACGTAACTGTAAGTGTGGGTGTGGGTCGATCCCCACTCGGGTAAATGAATTATTGGTGAATAATACTTTCGTTTCTTTGTTTTGGCACCAAAGCAAAAGCCCGACGTCGAGTTCCACCACTCAACAGGCAACGATTTAAAAAATACGGCAGAAAATGAGGAACGGAGTGTCCTAACACTAGATTCTCTCTGCCTACCCTGCTGTGTGCGGAATACAGCGTGAAGTACATGGTTTTTTGTTCGGCAGATGTCGCCTAAAGAATTTTCATGTATTCATAACTTGATGCGAATCTTAATCTGATAATATAATAAAAGAGGATTTACGTAGTTATATTATATAAAATGTACTTAACTGAAATCACACATCACTATTAACTTCCACCCCCTATTTTTTTGTTACTGTCGTTGAAGAGTTTGGTTAAAAGCACTAATCTGAGGAACTTATTGATTCCAAGTGAAAAAATATTTTGTTTCATAGTTCCTTTATCAATCTTTTCGAAGTACTTATAGCCATAGTTACTTTAGACACTTAGATAGATATCTCTAGGTGTCTCTAGATGTCTCATGTGTCACACACAACTCTCAGACATTTCTTTTTTATCACGGGGTCGAATTAGCAGGTTATAGCTAGTTCGGTATAAAACGCAAAAGAAGTATTATTTTTTAAACGAGCCTCATTGTATAAATATTTAGCTAATTATCCAGAAACTACGACATTTGCCATATTTTTTCCTCTATCGGGGATTTACATGCATTGTTATACATCTCAGTTTTGTAAACTTTATTGAAAACACGAGATGAAAACAACTTAGTCAGCTTTTTGTTTGTACTAAACAAGTTATGTATTTCATCAGGCCATATATGGTAATAATATCAACGTGGAAGAAGGTGCAGGTACTGGCATTACATACGATGGTCGTCTACTCAAATTGTATACTGAAATGTTTTAATAGATTAGAGATAGCGATTGCGTAACATAAGTTCTGCCACTCATACTCCACGATTAAAATTATTTTACTCTACATTTTCGTAGGTATACTGCTATGCGATAAAAGCAGGATTGAGGTCATCATAGCTTAATGGGATAGCATCTGACTGTTAACACAATGGTGGTGGATTAGATACTCAGTCGGGGGAATGATTTACATTCATTAGTTTTATGTTTTGACAAGGCACGGCGTTGAGCTTCCTTCTGAAGTATAGGCGAAAGGCGTAGAACCCAGTGTCTTGACAGTAGCTGCTCTGTGTCCACACTGCTATATATGTATCCCAATTTTGTGGGAAAATGGGGGCCTTGTGGTAACTCAATCCGTTTCCATTAAGACACTTCCATTCCCAACTTTCTCGCGGCCTTGCGAGTTGAGTGGCGGAATTTTACCCCACGTTTGTGGCGTGACGCGAATGAAAATATTATTCATTTCATTCCCCCGACTGGGAATCGAACCAGTCGAACTGTCCAGTTTATAGTTATTCAGTATACCAAGCCTCGCGACGGTCTATTTATTTGAAATATTTTTAACGAAGTAGGTAACATTTGGCATGTCATGAATATACATATGCTGCTATAAACATAAGTAAACATAGTTAATTTAGTCTAATACGTTAGTCCGGTATAAGATAATAAAAAATACATATAAATCTGTTTAAACAAAAAAATATGCGAAGTCATTGTTGACTATACCTAAACCATTTTAAAGTAATCAGTTATTTGTATGGCTTTATTAAATTTAATGTTCTACAGATAATTATTTTAATAAATTATTCTATTCTGTACGTTACTTTATTTATTATTTTTATCCCGTCTGGTAAAAAGTAAAGCGCGGCGTAGAGTTCCGCCACTCAACACGCAATGTTTTCAGAATTCAGCGGAAAGGTGCAAACGGAAGTGACTCTAGCGAGTGACGGATCTACTGCCATATGCGGGATAAAATAAAAAAATTAAACCATGTATTTTCAGCGTGTGTTATTTACTGTAACAGAGTAATATTGATTTTTCAGTGATAAGATAAGTAAATATGTAGAAATATATCATTAGCAAATAGATTTGTGAATGTTTTATGTCAACTTGAACCATACTACCTACTAACCTACATATAAATAATACCTACAAATAAATAAATAAAAAAAATTGCACTAAAAATCGGTCACGTTCGAGTCGGGCTCTCTCACCGAGAGTTCCATACAAATTATGATTATGGGTGGCCACTTTGTTAGTTTTGAGGTAGGCAACCCTAAAAATAATTAGGTTCAGTCTGCAGACTAAGCTGATCTTTGTACTTGTGACAGATTTCTGTAATAACGACTGGAAAAGAAATGAACATCATATACCTTAGCCCAAAAATAGATATTTTGATTTACTTTGTATTATATATTGATTAATAATAATTATTTGTTTTCTCTCAGGGTCCGGAGCCGGCATTGAATTCTAGCCCGGGTGGAGCAGCCAAGCCGCCGCCTCTCAACGCATTCGAGCTGGACCGCTGTTTGGATAGGTAGCATATGTACCTGTATACAAAACTATATTAAGCACTACAGTACTAGAGGATATCGTGGCGCAGTGGCTTAACGTGTGACTATAAACACAGTGGTTATGTGTTCCTATTCAGTGAATGAATAAAAAAAATCTTTTTCTTCCTCTGGCAACAACTGATTCTTCCCGTTACCATAATCAGTTACACATTAACGGAAGAGTTTTATATATACAGATTGCAGAGAATAAAGTGTTTTTACATTAGGTTCTCTTTGCTTCCTTCGAGATTACCTGGAGGTATTAAGTTTAAAATATTATCAAATAGTCTACGGTCCATTAATGTGTGTGTAATCCAAAAACAAATGTGAGAATTTGCAGTACAAATAAAGGAAAAATTCCGAAAAATGGAAACTATTACAAACTTATAATTAATTGTAGTTAATTTAATATAGAATGAGAGCATACGCCCATGTAATTCCCTCTGACCTATAATCCAGTAATTGGCATGAAACCCTCGGTGGGTGATTCCGAACTATTTATTATATTATTGCTATAGTTATTAATATATGTAACGAAAAATCATATATAATATAATAATATATTCCCATAAAATATTATAGAGACGAGACCCGGTGGGGCGGTGACGCGCGACGTCGCAGACGCAGCTCACCGCCGCGACGCACACCGCCACCCAACAATGAGCCTTTGTCACTTGCAAGGGTATGTATATTAGATAAAAGTTTATTTTTATAAATATTAATAATATAAGGCTCTCGTAGCAGTTAACGGGTTCGATTCCCATTTGGGGAAATCAATTATTTAATATTTTAGTAATTGTAAGTTATAATTCTCAAGGCAAGTGCACCAACCTCCCCAACGGGTGGTTCAACACAGTCCAGCCCGGCCCCGGTCTCCCCCGCCGGTAGCAACGCTGCCCGATCTCCCCTACCGTTGGTAGCGCAGGACTTGCTAGCGATGCAGATATTGGACCAGCACACGCACTTGCAGGCTCTGATGAAGCAGAGAATGTTTCATCAGCATCATATGCAGAAACAGGTTAGATTTTGAAAGAAAAACGATAACTAAAAGAGATATGATTTGAAATAGATTGAATTTATATAGTTTCAACCTGGAGTTTTTAGTCTTATTTGTTAGTTTGTAACTTTTAACTGGTAAATGGGTATTTGAAAATACTTTATTAAATACATTTATTTAATAGAAGTAAAACATTTGTGTAAAAATGATTCGCCGTATAAAATTCGTTAAAAGGTGTGAATTAAAAAATGGTTCTCAATTTTTTAAAAATAATTTCAATTCATGACAAGAAAGTGAGGCAATTTTTTTTTCTTTCAAACAGCACATGACATCGGAAGCCGCTAAGCGGCAGCTGGAGCAATCTCGGATACAAGACCAGATCAATTTGAACCTGCTATCACAGTCTCATCTCCAGCAACCAGACAGTTCTCCGAGTAAGATATTTTTAATATGCCTACTAAGACCATTGGGGACACTAGAATAGTTTCCAATCGATGCGACAAATGCGATGGTTGTGATTTCAAGTCCCACACTAAAGATTATTTACTGGTTATTTTTAATTTTCAGCTTTATTGAGACAATGCGTGGCGTTAAGTTAAACCATTCAGCAGTGACAATCAACAATGTCTTGAAATTTGGCAAAAAAAAGAATAGTCTCTTAATCTTTCTTCTTCTTAGTAATAAAATCAAATATTTCAGAAGTATCACTATACCATTTTTTAAAGTATTTTAGGTACTTAGATATAATTTAAATACCAGACTATAAGAAATCATTCTAACAAAACAAAACACTTTTCCATTCACAACAGGCTCTCTACAACAACAGCTAAATGCACAACAACAACAACTAGTGCAACAACTGCAGGCCGTGCAACGCCAGTATCTGATGCACGCGCCTCTGTCTGTACCGCCTAATGCTCCGCCGGGTGAGTTAGTTACCAGTTCAATTCTCGATTGTGGGAATAAAAATTATTAATTTATTTGTCAAATGCAATTTTTATAGAGTTATATTTCCGTTTTTATCTTTTTTTATTAGCGTTTTTGACAATTGCTTAGTAATTTAATATTGAATTTTATTTAGAATGTATGAGTACATTTTTTTCATGTTAATCTTGTAACTTTCAGGAGTATGATTATATTCATATTATATATTTAAATTTTGCCGCTTTGGTGGTCAAAAGGTGCGAGTTCAAATCCTCTATAAGATTTTTACTGATTTAACCAGGTCTAATGCTATGGAGCAATGAATTAGAGGAGCATCCATTGTTTGGCCGCGGTGTTTGCAAGTGGCCCGGCTGTGATGCACTCGCTGAGGATTTTCAAGCATTTCTCAAGTAATTATTGAATTTTTAAATCGAAATGTTATGTTTTAAATAATATTTTGTTCTTTATATTGTGCGTTTTCAAAATAATCTTTGAATTAGATTTTTTTTATTGACGTATTTATTAGAAATGGTTGTTAAATTTGATATATTTGGTACGCATCTTGCTTAGTTTTGCAAGTAGGTACATAACAATATATGCAAATTTTCTAATTTAAAAACATACATATTTTTATAAATTAATATCAATCGCTAAATTTAAGGTACCATGCCCACTCATTCTGCCTCTTGCATCTTGCAATGAGGAGCCTTAGAATGGAAAGTCCTACCAGCACTACAATATATTTTATAAATGGTTAATTAATAAGTTTTACAAAATAATACACGGGTTTGATTCCCACTTAGAGGAATTAATTATCGAATATTTTAATTTCTTCCCTATGGTAACAAGGCAAAGCGCGGCGTCAAGTGCCGCTACTCAAAACGCAATGCCTCGAAAATTCCATAATATTTGGGGAGCGGAGTGTCTAATAAGCACTAGGTTCCCTCTGTCTGTCCCGTTATATGCGGGATACAGCGTGTAGTTGAAAAAATACAAATCTTTAATTATTCCCCCATTCTAGACATTTAGAAGGAGCACACACCCTCGACGACAGATCAGCAGCACAAGCGCGAGTACAGATGCAGGTGGTAGCACAATTAGAACTGCAGTTGAGAAGGGAGAGGGATCGCTTGGCGGCCATGATGCGACACTTGCACGCTGCACGCGACCATCACGCCAAGTTACCACATGGTGAGATTTAACTTTTGTTATAATATGATTGACGAGTAGTGGCAACTGAAGTTAGCTGTAGATTTGATTTTACGAGGATTACTTTAAATTTCTTTTCGGGTGAATAATGCACAAATGTTCAAGAGACCTAACTTCAAACCAGCCATGTTTCATCGACCGTACTGTACTCTCATGTTATTTCGTAGAGTTACGGCACAGGGTTTGATTGTAGAATCGACGATTGTAGGTAGAGTTTCCTTAAAAAAAATGTATAACATTTTTAAATTAATAAAAAAAATATTTAAATTTAGATATTAGATATTGAGAAATTGTAATACAAATATTATATCAACAATAGGCCCGGCAAGTGAAGGAGCTTCTCCAGGCCCAGTGCGACGTCGTGTTTCTGATAAATCTGGGGTCGCCATTGCTGGAGGTAATTTTTGTGTATATTAAAATATTTACTCTTCATATAAAATGAAAGATTATATTATAAAAAAATCTATTAAGCTATTCATTATAATTTTAAAAAATTAATTTAAAAATGAATTGATTCATTCTAATTGTTAAGGACTTCATTTCTCTATCAATGCTATTTTGCTAGATAATGCTTATTAAATAAAAGAATTCAATGTGTCACCAAAGTTGTCCCCTTAAAATGTCGTGTATTTTTTTGTATAAATTTGTGCATAAATTATGTTGTTAATTTAAAAAAAATAATTGTCATATTATCTCGTTAAATATTTTAGTTAAGTATATAAAAATGATAGAACTAAAAGGTATAGTCAATAAATCTTAAATTAGTAGTTCATAATTTATTAATGTTCATTTATAAAAAAGTATTCTTTCATATTAAGGTCTGCCTTATATGCTCGAAAGAGCCGGATTAGATGTTCAACAAGGTAAAATCATTATAAATATAATATTTTAAGGAATACAACAATTTTTGCAATAGAAAATGATTTGATATTGAATATAATTAATAATTGAATAATATTTAATTATTACAGTATTATTATATTCCGTTTTTTAGTTCTTAGAAATTGAAAAATTAGGTGACTTTTTTTAAAAAATAATAATTCTTAACTTAATTTCAGAGATTTTTACGTTTTGTTATATTAAATTAATTTTCGATTATTATTTTCATTTGATGTAAAGTGTTAATGTTATTAATAAATAATATATTTCAGAAATACAACGCAATCGTGAGTTCTACAAAACAGCTGATGTGCGTCCGCCATTTACATACGCATCGCTTATAAGACAGGTTATTTATAATACAATATTATTAGAAATAAGTGAGGAAATGATTATACTTATTTTATTTTCCCTCCGCTCTGATAGATAAAGCGCGTTAAGTTAAACCACTCAACACGCAATGTCTCAAAAATTCGTCGGAAAGTGGGAATGGAGTGTCTTAACATTATACGTTCCTTCTATCTACTCTATTAAGCAGGAAAGGTTGCTTGCCACCTCGTTTTTTAGAATAGTTCAGTAGGAACGGTACGGTACGGTTACATAATTTCATTGTTTTTTTAGTCTCTTTTATTTGCTTCTACCCGTTTTTTAATCGATGTCATAGTATATTGCTTTATACTTATATTATTTTAAATTATATATAATTAGATTTTGTTTAGAAAAATCTGAAAATGTATGAAAATAAATGTATATTTCCAGGCTATAATAGAATCACCAGACAAACAACTAACTCTAAACGAGATATACAACTGGTTCCAATCCACGTTCTGCTACTTCAGACGTAACGCTGCTACTTGGAAGGTAAGAATTCTAAAGTTTACTTAAAGTCATTATGGAAATTATAGAATTTACTCACTTGTGATTATGACTAGAATCATTGTACTATGATTATTATTATGACAATGAAAGTACGTGGGTTAAGAAAATGAAACATTAATGATTTTTATAAAATAATAAGAACATTCCAGAATATTCTATTATATTCACCGGATTTATAGAGAATAATAATAATTATTATTGGATTAGATTAATTTTAATACTTAAAGTTATGAAACAGACATTTTGAGGTAAATTTGGAAATATGTTTGTACATTAATTTATTAATACATTTTTGAAACGTTAATTGTACATCGCTGCAGAATTACAAGGTAAACTGTAGTTAGAGTTATTAGCTTGTAATATCTATGATATAATCTTTAAGTATATATATTTACTATTTTCAATTATTTCCTTGTATTGAAAGTGGTAAAAAAATTGTTGGTATTAAAGAATATATAAATCGAATATGAATTTATTTATCTATATGAAACTTTATGTATTAAAATAAAAAAAGTATTAAAATAAAAAATATTATAATATTATGAATTTCAAAATTAAGTTCGATTTGATATTAAATATGAAGTGAACCTCTTTAAAAATATAATTGAACCTATGTATTGCATTTTTTTAGCACAAATATATTTTTGTTAAAATGTGTTATAAAATATTTACAAACTATAATAAAAGACTACATTATTTAGAAATGATATCTACCTAATTCATAAAACATAAAAAAGGTAACTATATTGTCGTTGAGACATTGAAATAAGTTACAGATACATCTTAACTTAATCTACTTAATTTTTATAAGGTTCATATTCTATATTAGATCAAAAAAACTAAGACCAACCAACCAAACAACCAAAAAAAAAACAACGAAAAAAAAACAAGAAAAAATAAACCAAAAGTGTAAAAAAAACAGAACGCGGTACGCCACAACCTGTCGCTACACAAATGCTTCATGCGCGTCGAGAACGTGAAAGGCGCAGTGTGGACTGTCGACGAGGTGGAGTTCTACAAGCGCAGGCCGCAGCGAGCCGCGCACGCTCCCGTACACGCCGGGTACTGCCCCCGCACCCACCAGACCACTTCACGTTTACACTTCAGATACACTTGCACACTTTACATAACACACTTGGTTGTATACAGGGTACGACCTACGAATAGACCATTAAATATTTACACTTCAGACACACTTGCAACTTTACATGACACGTTTGGCTATTTGCTGTACAAGCTACGACCAGACTATCAGACTATCACACTTAACATGAAATACTCAATTATGGCTTTTGTCATTACACGGTGGGTACATCACCCACACTGATCAGACCACTTCACATTAACATTTCAGATACACTTGCACACTTTACATAACAAACTTGAAATGTTCTGATTATACTTGAACACAAGACATGACACGATGGATGCAACTCCCGCCACCCAACCACGTCACGTTTACTCTTGCATACTTTACATAAGACTCTTGATTATTATGCAAAACCTGGAGAGGCCAGCATTGATCTGAGCACTACATGTGTTTTGCATTTACTTACACACACACTTATATTTACACCTACACACCTTAAACATCCCATGGTATGCACAGTGTACTCTTATACACATGATATACTATCCCTTGTGCAAAATTACTCAACTTTTACATTTTTACATAAAATATTGTTACGTGTTTATTACACGCTGGATCTGAACTATACTGTCTCCGAAGAATGTTTACTCGGTTTCGCATCAATTTAAACAAATTTGCACTTTACATTACATATGGGACTTGTCCTGACATGCTTTCGCTTACAGTTTACAATTGAACACTGCACATTTTCACATTTATAATCACAAACTGAAATATTGATTATAAATTTTAATGATACTCTGACCACTTGATGTTTACACTTGCACACTTTACATGCAATATTGACTACTTCACATGAACAGCTACACATGTACACTTTAGAAATACATAATACATTTTAAGTACATATACAATCATGGAATATGGATTATACCTTTTTATTTTAGTATAATCCTTTATGAAATGAGACAATTTCACGTGGAAACATTGCGATATTTCATATTAATACATATTACACTGTTTGACAACATGCATGATCATTAATAATATCATCAGCATCATTATCATCAACATCATCATCATCAACATTCTAACACTTAACAGTGACACTTTTAATGATAAATGAAATTTCATAAATACGAATTACTTTACTGAACTTTTATGCAATCTATTACATACTCTCTTGCATTTTTATTATATAAAATATTTACACTTCTTCTGTGACTCAACTAACACTGCAAAAACTACACAGTTTACTAATAATATTGTTTATACTTACTTACACAATTCTGACGATGCGATATTATGGTCCTTAAAAATATATTGGAATTAATCATGAAATATTATTTAAAAAATCATGATTATTTTATAAGGATTCAGTCAAAAATTGTTGTAGCTATAAATAATTATAACATATTATTGTCATATTATAGATATATTAAGAAAGCTTTCAATATAAAAAAAACTATCTACACTTATTTTAATACAAAAATTATAACACTTATCAGACACTAAAATTACTTTACCAATACAATAGCTTTACACTTAATACAAAAAACACACTTCACATATTAATCAAATTTCTTCTTAAATATTTTCTATCTAACTTAGTTATTAATTCTTATCGTGTAAATAAACATTTTTCTCGTTTCAGATTTAAAGTTTTTATATTATTATATTATTATTTGTGTAGTTGATTTTGAATTTGTAAGTGACGTTGTAACATTCGTTACGTCGTTACATTGTGATCGTATATTTTGTATTTAGGTAAAATTGTGTGTGTTCGTGGATTTCGGCGCAAGGACTAAATAACAGGCTTGCCTCACCCATCCCTATCCCGGTTCCTTGCATGATAAACTGACGACGATCTGTGCTTTCTATAACAATCAGAATAATCCTCGGAACTACTAATTCTCTCTCCTGTCAAGATATGATAAATCGGGCCAAATTATAGAACGCGATCCGGACGAACCTGTCACTGCACAAATGTTTCGTGCGGTACGAGGACGACTTCGGCTCATTCTGGATGGTAGACGACGCGGAGTTCGTGAAGCGCCGCCACCTCAGCCGCGGCCGCCCGCGCAAGTACGAGCCCGCCAGCGCCCCACAGTAAGCCGCTGCGAACGTCCAACGACACGGCTAATCGCGATTTATTGTCATTTACTCGTATTTGTTAGTGCATATGTGTTTGTATATGTTATTCAGCATTCTCAACTATATTCTTGACTTATTTCACAGGCTACATATAGATGTTTTATTTTAATATTTTTATTATATCATAGTGGTGAAAGAGGCGTCTCTACGTTTTTAAAAAAACTTTTTTACTAATATCAGTAACAAGAAAATCAATAAAGAATAACGAAAATATAATCAGATGGAGTGCTATATATAAGACAGAACTATTTAATACAAAAAACGTAAACTGTGAAGTATTATTTAATTAAATTGGATTTAGTTTAACACAAAATTTTAACTATAAAAAATGCTGAATCACAAATACATAACGATAGCTGAATCAAAGAATTCAGATATGCTTAAAATAGATATCACACATGAGCAATGTAGTATCAACACGACGTTTTAGAAGCAGCTGTTCCAAATAAAATACGTCTTATATATCGAAAATAAGCAAAAATCGTTGGACGATCGTGTCCATAGCGTATTTGTATGTGAATGATCTAAAAATCTTGAATGATGATTTTTAGTGTCAAATAGTTGTTCTTACCATAATGTATGGTGTCAATGTGTAAGCTTAGATATATATATTCAATATGTCATGTTAGTTTGAAACTAGAGCCATATGTTTATTAAAATATAATGATAGAAAACAAATGTGTGTGCTTATATAACAAAGATGAAAATATGTTTGAAAGTATTGGTGATATCTTGAGATATCAGCTTAAAATCCCTACTATTTGAAATATTAAAGTGTTTATTTTAATATACTTAGATATATATAATCACACACTATATATAATCACACACTAGTACCACTAGAACTAGATTGCGAAGCTATAACATAATTGTTTTGCAATAGATTTTAACACCAAAATTCGAAATCAATTAATTAGCTTTAATCATATGTTGCTAAGTACCACTATTAGGTACATTTTTCGCGAACTCCACGAGAAACGTTAAAAATCTTATTTATTTCGATAATTATCACATGCATGTATTATTTTTAAAAAATATTGTAAAGAAGATCGTCGTTGGATATCCGAGATGTGAAAATGAAAATTCCCTTTGTTTGCATGTTTCCTAATTTTGGGTAAGTGGCTTAAAGCTTTGCATGAGCATCTTTGTCGCATGTTTGTTTAAGACGTTTTTTCCTCAATTTTTCTATACGCTTGCCTTTTTTTAATCTATTTTATAATTTTTATTATCTTTAACTTTTTACACACATTCACCAACTATTAACTCTGACATGAACTACTCGAACAAATCAATTGGTTTCACAATTTCCAAATTCGACACTTCACAAGTTTTACACTTGACAGATAACACTTTTGATAACACTTATGATTTGATAAATATGAAGAGGTCTGTGATGGCCGGGGTATGAGTTTTATTTTATTTATTTTTCATTTGTAAAAAGATAAAAGTTACATATATTTTATATAATAAAATAAAATTAAAAGCTGAAAAATATATTTTATTAGATTCTTTACATTATAAATATTTGCAGTATCATTATACCTGAATTTAATTTCCAATAGGTTCATGGGAGCACAGAGCCCACCAATGATGACGAGCCCTCACAGTTATAGCGAAGCACTGAAACGAAACCTTCAGGTAAGTTGTAACCAAAGTAAACTTCTTTTTGAACTTAGAAAACTATGGATAGATCGGTTAAGCGATTTTTAATTCATTCAGTAAAAGCATTGAAAAGATATCGTTTTTTACCTAATTTATATATATAAATTTTCAGGGTATGATGGAAGACTGTAACTTATCGTATATGTCTGGTGACGACCACATGATGCAGTCTGAGGAATATCCTTCTTCTCATGACGATTACAGGTAAAAAAATATATAGGTGTGCATCGGCTTGGCTAATATAATTATGCATAATTGATAATGCAAATACTATATTGGATGTTTCATAAAGTATTTCTGATTAATTATATAATTATAACAGAACATGATAGATACCATTGTAGAACAATTTGGTAAATGAGATGTCAATATGTGTGATGGTATTGTTTCATTAATTAACTCGCAACATCGCTATATTTTCAAAAAGTTAAGAATTTCAAAAGAAAGAAAAGAAGACTTATTACTTCTTTTACTATATTCCCTGCATAATACAGTATATGAAGTTACCAAATTTCCTAAAATTTACCATTTTCGTTAACGTAAAATTCCACAGCCGCCCTCCAATAATGAATGGCTACGGCAGCAGTTCCTCCCACGAAGTTAAGGCTGAAGATCTAAGCGCTGGCGATGCGCAGGACGTCAAACCTAACTTGTATGCATTGAAAAATGAGATGCAAGCCTCTGATTATTCTAATAAAGGTGCGTTTTGTTTATTTATCTTCTAGCTCTGCCTTATTTTTGTATAATAAGATAGACTCAAATCAAAATTTATAAATATATGCAAAAAATCTTGTAACTGGACATTTTCTAATTGCAAAGTAAGAATATTAAAATCAAGTATTATAAATCTAAATTGTTTTTAAAATATAAAATCATGAATATAACACATAAATAATTTAAATTTATTAATTAACAAAAGTTAAAATGTATTAAAATAAATTTCCTAAAAATAAACTAAATATTTACTGTTATTTAATTTTATTTTTTTTACAAATTCCAGGAGATTATCAAAATTCTAATAAGGAATCGTCTAGCAATCGTTCAAGCGAGACAAGTCCTTATGATGACTATCCCAGGCCTGAGGAAAGATATCGTCCTTCCATGTCACATATCAAGGATGAAGCCGAAAATTTATCCTTAAACGAACAGAGATCTGATAAATAAATACAAAAACTAAAAAAGCCTTAGAAATTATATAAAGAGGCTGCACATAATCATAATCAAGTGTATTATGATTACTTCCCAAATCGTGAACGCGATCAGAATCAATTGAATGATTATAGAAACTTGAAAAAGTAAATAAAAATTGTTAAAATAATCGATCTCAGAGTGGATTTACGATCGATGTAAGAATCGATCGGTCTGTGATTATATTCTGGACGTTACAGTGAAATTATGAACTGA
>JAEBDU010006318.1:0-13978 GCA_016802625.1 Heliconius numata | reverse complement strand
TATGCCTGGCATGTATAGGAGTTCGTTCACCCCGTAGATGCCAGGCACAAGATTTACTTATTTACTTATTAACTATTTTTTATTTATTTATAATTTGTTATAACAAATAAGTTATTTTTAATTAAAATAAATAAATTTCACTTAGTATCTAAAACACCCCGAGAATTCACGAAAAAGCTCGAGCGCCTCCGACGTCACAATGTCAATTTCTATTCATGTTTCACACAGGTGAACATTTCCATTATTAGCAAACCCCGGCAACCAATCACCGCGCGTTTTATAATCATTTATTGTTAATATTCATTTATTTTATTTTTTAAATTATTATTAACAATTATTTATAATAAAATTTTAAAACAAACTAAAAAAAACTGTTTTATTGAAATGGATTATTAAAATAAAAAAAAATCTATAGTTAGAAGACGGAAGCGGTTAACGTTTAAACCTGGCAACCCTTAATTTTCCAATTCCTTATGCGATTTTCTTTCAAATGATGTGCGATTCAAATAAAATATGTAATTAAAGGTGATTGCGGCAGGATTCTTCTAGGCAACCCAAGTGTAATCTGTTCTACTAATCATGTATTATTCATTAATATAAGTTTAATTAAGAAAACTGACACCTGCAGGTTTTAGCGGTGGGATCTCAGGCCATATATTAATGTGACTTTTTTATTTATGAACCGATTGAAATAAAGAAACCGTCAAAGGTGAGTCGAACTTGCATATGCCTAGTACTAAGTAGGTATATTGCGAGAAAATAATTCGTAATAATTAAATTGCCATACCATAGATAGTCGAGACACTTAAATGTAAATGTTCATATTTTCTAGACTATTTTTTTATCTTTTATGTGGATTAACGCTTTAAAAATAGTAAAACTAATTTATAAACATGTTAAAATATACACCTACCATATGTGTCTTGAACAAATGCGCTGCATATCGAAGAGCATAGTGTGGTGCCTTCGAACCCGCTTGTACCAAACAACGCTGCCACTGTCCCGCTCGCGCCAACTTCTCTAATATTGAGGTATCGGAATCCGATTCTTCTATTTGTGGCTTTGGCTCTTCTTGTTCTTCTTCTTCTTCATAATCTGCTGTTGCTCCAGCTTCTGAATGACAATAAGAATTTATAAATAAAGTTTAAAGAAAATGGGAATTCGTTATCCTAGAGCCAAAAAAATATAATTAAATGTAAATGCTAAATATTGTATAGAGTTATTAAAGACCTCTCAATCTCTATCTACTCATGAAAAGATACTTAATTTTGTTTTAGCTTCATGCTGTATTACCCTCTATGAGGGTAGGCAGAAAGTATCTAGTGTTAACACTTCGTTTTCCACTTTCTGCTCACTTTTAGAAACATTGTGAGGCGAGTGGTTAGAGGTAGCTGTACTGCTACTACTACGATTTCAAAAAGTATTTGAAATATTGTATATGTAACGTAATTATTACCGGTGCCATTGTCACCTTCTTCTACGCCATCCAATAGGGCCGCACGAAGTTGTTCCCCGACATCACTTTGACCGATTTCTGCAAACCTATGTGCACAAATATATATTAACATATACCCTCTGCCTACCCCGCGAAACTTGAACTGCCTACTAATAAAAACATCGAGCGTGTGCATTATCATTCGTGCTATTAGAGTGTGTTCTGTTGAAAAAAACGTGTTTTTGGTTATTGAAATTATTAATGTTACAATACATGGACCTTTTGATTTTGACTACTACCGGAAGCTTTCTATAAAATATATAGTATACTTACTAATCTAAAGTATACTCTATTTATAAAATATACATCCACATGACTCACGCATCAGCCAGCAGGTGCGCGGCGCGGCGTCGCTGCGCATCACGCAGGCGGTCGCGTGCCAGCCGGGCGGCGCGCAGGGCAGCACGCTCCGCCAGCCGCACCGCGCCGCCCGCCGCCCCCGCCGCGCTCGCTTTTAGTAGCAGCTCTACTGCTTCCCACCACTCACCTCTGTTTACATAACGCCAATGTTATTTTATAAATATAGAGGGAGGGCCGAAAGCAGCCAGACAGGGGTATGGCGACGGAGTGTCTTAACAAGAGGTTCCCTCTGCCTCCCCCTGCGTGGATATAGCGTGAAGCTGATTTAATTTAATTTTTAATTTACATTCGTTTTCAATATATGAGATATATTTAAGTATTTAGAATTTGAATTGATTTAAATAATTGAAAAATGTTTAACCTGTCCGCATGGTCAGCAGCGCGTTGCAACAGCGGCGGCACCGCGGGCGGGACCGGCTCCGCTCCGTCCGGCAAGTACTCGCGGGCGACACGACGGGCTTCCTCCCATAACTCTGTTCAAATAATCATCATTGAATATTTTACTTTCTTTGCGAACATACAATTTGAACAATAAGCAATTAGTAAAATGTTAGTTTTAGTTCATAAAATAACAACTTCAATTTTAAAACTTAAGCGAGTTTTTAATTATTTATCTATGTATTTTTAGATACGGGAAACAAACGCTGGTATGACGTCATACCTGTATCAAGTAAACATGTAGTAGTGTAGTGTGCATGAGTACAAATATTAATGCACTTGCGTACGCAACCAATAGAGGTCACAGTTAACCAACTTGAAGTCCAACTTTTCTGTACAAAACTTTTTCTTATAATTTTTTTTTATATCTTCTAATTACCTATCAATTTCGAAGACTAATATTTTTGATATCATAAGTTTACCTAATTCTTTATAATGCTGCACAACTTCCTTGGGCCGGTTCGCTCGAATCATCAGTGCCTCAAACTGCGCTAGGTCACCTCTCTCAGCCGCATCACGGGCACCTGCTACTAACACGTCTTCTACCTATAATTTTTGACAAAACCACAATTAGTGAAGATGTAAAGCTTGTAACATCTTATTCACAATAAAATCATTTGACTTTGTCTGTTATTAAATATAAAAAATCTTCTCTCCCGTATAGTGATAATGCCAATTGTATTTTACACTTATTAAGAACCAAATATGCGACGCTGGTAAGGTATAAACCAGTCTAAGCCAAGCGCCAAGCAAGAAGCGTCTCTTCTACACAATTCAACGCAAAGGCTGTACACACCATATGGGCAGCATGCTGCTCGGCGAGCTGCAGCGCGCGCTCGTACTGCCCCTTGTCGAGCCACACGCGGACGGCGTCGTCGGGCGCGGCGGCGCGCAGGAAGGCGGCCGCAGCCTCGTGCGGCTGCTCGTCCGCCAGCGCCGCCGCCTCGTGACGCGCTATCTCGCGCTTGCTTATGGGACTGCCCAGGGAGCTCAGCTCGGTGGCTATGTCCCATCTGAATGGGTAGATGACAGGCTTTTATTAGTTTAATATTTTCCTACCATGGCCCTAATATCATTACCAAGAAAGTCAGAATGAAGAAAAATACCATAATAGAATCTTATTTTTCTTAATAATAGAATCTTATTTTTTAATTGCTTAACTTATCTAGTAATTAGTATTTACCTCTGCGCTTGTAATGCCCACTTCGCTCCTATAGCGGCGAGGCCACGAGCAGCTAAGAGACGCGCGGCGGGCGCGGCGGCCAACGTCGCGGCCCACTGGAGGGCTACCTAAATATAAAATAAAACAGTCAAAATTTTTTTAAAGACACAGTGTAAAGGCGACGGTCTAGGGTTCGATATCCAATCAGGAAAATTTATTATATAATATTTTCATTTCTTCGCTTAGATAAAATGCAAAGCAAGGCGTTAATTTTCACCACTCAACTCAAAACTGGGACTGAAAGTATAATAATAAAAATAAGTAAAAATATGTTTAGTACTGATATTGGTACCGTTAATCAATTGACACTTATTATTTACAAGACCGCATGACCTCATATTAATATATCAAAATAATATGTGTAATTTCAATATAATTTGCACCTGTTGTGCTGCAGCCGGCGAATGCGCCCGCGCTACCCTCTCTGCGTTCTCCCACTGGCCACTGGCTCGATACATCTGTATTGCATTTTTCCAGTCACCTTATTTAAAAAAATATGTTATTGTTATAGAGCTATAAGTATCTATACTGATATTATAATAAAAAATGAACAACTTTGCTTAACTGAACCCGTTAGTCGTGGAAAACAATATATTCCAAATTTTCATGCTGTTCATTCAGTGACAGAAAAAAATTATATGTTCAAGGAAAGTTCAGTAGGTACTTAGTAAAGCACTAAGAGAGAAAAGTCCAGCAAAGTCAACGAAGTGAAGAGCGTAAAAAGCCAACCTTTGCTTGTAAACGCGACGGTTATAGATGGGGTTGCCACTTGGGGGAATGAATTATGTAAATTTTATAAGACCAGAAAGACCAGTTGAGTTCCACCGCTTACTACCCAATGTCTGCCCACCCTGCTACATTCACAACAGTGTAAGGCACGCGTACCCGCCTGCACGTAGTGCGTCTCGGCGGCGCGCAGGTCGCCGGCGGCGTGCAGCGCCTGCGCCACGTGGCGGCGCGTGGCCTCCAGCAGCGCGCCCCGGTGCGCCGCCACCAGGCGCAACATGGACTCGTATTGAGACGCTTCCTGTGTTTCATTAAACATTCGTTATTTGTTGTATTCGTTACATTTTTGTTAGTCATCGGAACATATGGTAGGTACTATTATAGAATCATTTTGTTGTCTGTCTGTCACTATGTAGGTATAGGTACTTCCGTTTGTATCACTCTTCCCAATATCATGTGGAGGTACCAAATAAATATAAAATATTTAGGTTTATAATCGCTTGGAATAAAGAAACAAATACATATTTTGTTTCGAACAGAAAACACGATGCATATCCATTAGACTCCACCCAATTCCATTAGATTGGAGTGCTGCCTGTATTTTTTTCTTCACAATTAAAAACAAACGACACGATAAAATATTTGACGTGTATGCTGTGGTGCATTGATGAAGGCACTTCTAGCCCTCATGAACACAAACTATATAATGAAACTACTCCGACTGTCAAAAAAATATTTTATAATATAGATTTTTAACTGTAGATATGTATATTTTTTACCTAAACAAAACTGCACGATATATCTTTACATTCATCTTTCTACATGACTGTTAACGCACACATCGTTAACACGTCTACAACGCGGCGAGGGGAGCGGGCGGCGCGGCTCGACCACTGCGAGCGCGCCATTACTACCACACAGCATCACAAGATTACAACGCGATCGCACGCTTTTATTTTTATTTATTTGAAACCTAACTAGAAGTAAACCTATATATATATACAGTCCGCTTTTTAATTTATCTGGGCCTATCTATGGTCCTTCGAGTCCGTCTAATAGGTTATAGTAATTAAAATGGCGTCGTGATCGTAAGCCACGCCACCACACAGCGCGTCCGGAATTCAGCTGAAGGTCATACAGCGGACATCGCAACAGCGAACGCAGCCTACGAGCATCTGGATGCCACAGCCACACAGGCGTTGGCCACATCAATCGCTGAGGACGAAAAAAGGGTTTGGTAGCAGCAGTTACGTGAGTTCGACCAATTCATTCTATTAAAGTGCACATTCAGTGTCATCATACTCATTATCAAACATTTAGTGAATTTGCTTAATAGCCATCCATTCCCTTTCAAGCGTTATACCGTCCATTACAATAAAAAATAAGCAATAATTTATACGTAAGTAACTATTGCATCAGATTTTTTTTTCCAATTATAACCTACCTACATTTTACTTTTATAATTTTTTTTGCCGATCTTTTCGAAATTTAATTCTTTCTTATCACCAATCATTTCTTTTCATTACTTTATTGCTTTCCAAAAAAAAAATTCTTTGCTAAACAGCTTGCTTACGACAGCTTACATACATTGCTTACATGCTTACAGCTTACATCGCCCTGTTCTCAGCGCATCGAGTTAGCCTCACACCGAGGGTAATTTGGTAAAGTTGCGTGATCATCACACTGTGCCTGCCACATTTGCTATCCAATTTAAGTATCGTTTCAATTACCTACTTATCTAATTACATAATTTTCATAAAATTTCAATCATGACAGATTCTAACTCAGCCCAAACATCTAATAAGTTCGATGATTATGATTCTTCTCAACTCAATACATACAAAAAAAGGAGATCTAGTCATAAAGGAAAGGTCACAATTTTCAAAAATTATATTGAATCTTTATTAAAATACAATAAACCGTTGTCTGATTTAGATATTATACAATTAAATATTAGATTAGAGTCCTACAAGTCCCTTGCAATTGAATTTGATAAAAACCAATCACTCATCGACGACATTATTGGGGTTTCAGATGAACAGCTGAAGGAACGGGAGCAATTTGAAATGGAATACCACTATCAACTTGCGCTCGGTATCCAGCTGCTGCGAGACAATGAAACTGCTTGCGTCAACGGATCTGTAGTACAAACTCCAACTGCAAGTGAATCAGCAACTAAAGCATTTATTAAATTACCCACCATTGATCTTCCACACTTCTCAGGGGAATATCATACAGCATATTCAGGTGCAGACAGCACCAACACAAACATACAGCGCTCACCTGTGTACTACCTACCACATCATGGTATTATACGTGAGTCAAGCACCACAACAAAATTCAGATCAGTGTTCGATGGTTCCGCAAAAACATCCACAAAGCTATCGCTCCACGACATTCAGTTTGTAGGACCTGTTGACCAAGACGATGCACACAAACTACAAACATTCGTCAAACACAAAGTCACAGACATACTCAACCATACTGATCCACAGTCATGGTACTATGTACCAACCAAACAAAATCCAGCAGACATCATCACAAAGTGTACCAATGCACAACAATTACTTCAGACACCTTTATGGTTTTCAGGACCTGACTTTTTAAGGAATGATGATAATCACAGCTGGCCTGAACAACCAGGACATCTCAGCGTATCTGACCTTCCAGAAGTCCGGTCCCAAACACATCTCACGCACAGAGATGTACTTAACAGTAATTCATTTGTTAACAAATACTCAAATTTCAACAAACTTACACGCATCGTAGCTTACATACTTCGATTCATTCATCATTGCAAACATAAACAATCATACAACAATAATTGCAGTACAAATAAACATCAGCAGGTGTGTCAAATAGGTGACGTCATGCCCTTATCAACTAGTGAACTTAATTTAGCTAGGTATCAGTTAGCAAAGATAGTACAATTAGATTTCTTTTCTGAGGAATATCAACTATTATTACATAACAAACAGTTATCTGCAACACATAAATTAAATTCACTTAATCCTTTCATAGGAGATAATCAGCTCATTCGTGTGGGCGGAAGGTTAGCACAATCGCCATACAATTACGATCGAAAATTCCCTATCCTGCTACACCCAGCTCATCACATTACTAAAATCATATTCGCAATCTATCACATCACACTTTTACACGCTGGCCCACAACTGTTGTTGTCACACATACGTCAAGTTTTCTGGCCAATTTCTGGTCGCAACCTGGCTAGAAAAACTACACAATCATGTGTAACATGTAAAAGGTTTAAAGGAAAAACTGTAACACCTATCATGGGACAGTTACCTGAACAGAGACTGCACGCAAACTTTATATTTAGTGACGTAGGTGTTGACTACGCTGGGCCCATTATGATCAACAACCGTAAGGGGCGTGGAAGTGTGCTTATCAAATCTTACATTTGTGTTTTCGTCTGTTTTGTAGTCAAAGCGGTGCACTTGGAGTTGGTTACAGATCTGACGACAAAGTCTTACATAGCAGCAATTAACAGGTTCATTTCTCGCAGAGGTAAACCTAATAACATTTACTCAGACAATGGGAAAAATCTGGTGGGTGCTGCTCGTGTGATCACCAACTTTCTCAAAAATCACAGTGAGTCAATTTACAGTTGTGCTGCAGAACAAGGTGTAAACTTCCATTTCATTCCCCCATATACACCCCACTTTGGGGGTCTATGGGAGAGCACTGTTAAATCAGTGAAGCATCATCTCAAAAGAGTACTAGGGATGGCACACCTCACATATGAGGAAATGTACACATTACTAGTCCAAATAGAAGGCATTCTCAATTCGAGGCCTCTCACGCCTCTTTCATCCGATCCATCTGATCTCTCAGCCCTCACTCCTTTCCACTTTTTAATTGGTCGTACTCTAACTGTGCTACCTCATCCACGGATGTCCGACTGCGACCCGGCACGGCTGCCGCGGCATCAACGGGTCGAACTTCTGCGCCAGCATTTTTGGAGACGCTTTTATAAGGAATATATTTCCCAGTTACACCAAAGGACGCGCTGGCATCGTTCACACGGCGCGCTCACAGAAGGCTCGCTGGTCATCGTAAAGGACGAGGCGCTGCCGGTGGCACAATGGCCGCTGGGACGTATAATCAAGCTGTATCCGGGAGCTGACGGAGAGACTCGAGTAGCGGATATCAAGACAATGGCCGGGACGATCAGAAGGGCTTTTCATAAGATATGCCCACTACAAGATAGACCATCGGACTGAACACGACGCATTCTTACATCAGCTGGGCTGGCCTTTCCATGGTGGCCTGGGAATATGTTAACGCACACATCGTTAACACGTCTACAACGCGGCGAGGGGAGCGGGCGGCGCGGCTCGACCACTGCGAGCGCGCCATTACTACCACACAGCATCACAAGATTACAACGCGATCGCACGCTTTTATTTTTATTTATTTGAAACCTAACTAGAAGTAAACCTATATATATATACAGTCCGCTTTTTAATTTATCTGGGCCTATCTAATGACCACACTAATAATAATAATAATATTATTCAAAGATCCAAACATCACCTTATACATAGATATAGCTTCATCAGGATTCCCCAGTCCAATATAAACTTGTTCTGCTTTTCTCAACTGGCCGCCTTCCCTCAGTTGTAAGGCGAGAGGTAAGTATATCTCCCTAGTTTCCTCCTCAGATAAATGAGTAACAGCTAAACGAAGTCCATCTGTGATTTTACCAGCATTATTATAAGCGCGAACGCAACGTTCCGTCATATTGCTGGATATCAGAACACGTTCTGCTGTTTCCCAATCCTATGAATGACAAAATACTATTACACTAGCGTCCAAAACGCGGCTTCGCCTGCTTAAAGCAAAGCAAATTACATAAAATCAAATGAAGCCTACGTGTTATTCTGATGTATAAACTACAGTACTGTAAAGTTTCATCTAAATGCGTTCTTAAAAGATTTTGCGTTATACAGGGTTACTGTAAACGTGACTGGTTGTGAGTTAGATCCGACTCGAGGAAATGATTTTTTCTTTTTAAATGTATATTTCCATTTCTTCGGTGCCGAGGCAAAGCGCGACGTTGAGTTCCGCCATCAACACATAATGCCTCCAGTATTTGGCGGAAAGTGGAGAACGGAGTGCCTTAACACTAGATTCCCTCTGCCTACTGATCTGTGCAGGATACAGCATGAAGCTGATTTTTATATGACGTATATGAATATGGAAAAAAAAATCATTTTTTGTCTCAAGCATGAGACAAATAAAAACTTTTCAAGCCCTGCTTATCGGCTACAAATCTAAGGTGCAACTTTCTCACAATACTAACTGAACAAAATCAAAAAGAAGATTTAACTCACTTGTGTGCATATAAAGTGGTCTCCAAGTTGCTCGCACTGCTCCCGGACGCTACTCTTGTCATCTATTACCTGGTATTAAGTAAAGCACATTTATTTAGTGCAGGAAATACAATATATTTCGTTCAGTTATACTTTAAGGGAATTTAAGTTATACCTAATATTTATTATTATTTAGTGAAATAGCCTCTTACTAGTTTAGGTAGTAGTAACTTTGCATACTACTATACAAAAAATCATGAAACTGCCAAAAAAAACAAAATGATATCATAAATAATCTCCTTCCCTTCGTAATCACAACTGTTCTGGGTTAGATTCCTATTAGATTAAATAAGTTATTCTCATTTGTTCTTGCTGTTAACAAGACAAACACCGTGTTGAGTTACGCCACTGCACCTACAATGCTCTGACCTCCAAAATCTGCAGCGCCTTCTTATAGTGGTGCGCCTTGATGGCGGCGTGCAGTGCGTCCACGGTGCGGCCCGCCTCGATGAGGTGCGCCACGCCCGCGCCCGCCTGGCGCTGCGCCACCAGCCATGCGCCCCACGCGCCCTCCAGCGCCGTCACCATCGCAGGGCACGCCTAGGTGACCACGTGCAAGCTCAAATGCTATTTATTAACTTGCTACATTTACTTAGAAAACGTACTTATAACGATTCTCGCCTAAATGTGTAATATAATGTAAAAACGTACAACATTTATTACAAATTATTTTTAAATTATCACTCAATTGCATATAATAAGTATATATTTTAGTCGCACGCTATTACTTTCTGCCTAAATTGTAATATAATTATGAAAAAATAAATAACAAATGAACCTCTCTCGCAAGTTGAACAGCTCTAGCGTAGTTGTTGCCTTTCGCATAGTATTCTACAGCAGTTTTAGTATCTCCTTTGCGTTCCGAAAGCTCACCAGCCATCTCCCACCACTCTTCCTAAAAAAAAAAGAGCATAATAGTTGTTTTAAAAAAGTAATTTATGAACTAAGTATTATTAAATCAATCCATTTAGATTTGAAAATCTTTCAGGTGTTTAGAAGCTGCACGGTTCGCCGCTTCTAATGAAATGTTTTTAATATTATATTTTAATTTTATATGCTAAATACTATATAATTGAAACAAAATTTAGCATTATTAGGAAAAGGTTATTTTCAACATAAACCTGTAAAAAAAACAATAACGTACCTGCACCAGCTGCGCGCACACAGCGTGCAGCACGTCGTCGTCGCGCAGCAGCGCAGGATGCTGCAGCAGCGTGGCGGCGGCGCGGCGCGCGCGGCCTCCTCGCAGCCACAGCCGTACGGCGCCGCGCGCGTCTCCGCCGCCCGCCAGCACGGCGCCCGCAGTACCCAGGCGCCCTACAGTAAGACCACTCTTCATTTTATATTACGGAAAACTTTTTGTTGGAGCCCTTTTCATCAGCTCCACGCTGTATGCTTAACAGTGCACATACAAGAAAATTACGCGAACACTACGCGCACCGTTGAATTCTCTGAGAATTGCGTATTGTGTGGCAGAACTTATCGCCACACTTTGCCTTGTTACAAGAGCGAGGAAATGTAATACATATTACATAATTGATCCCCCCGAATCATAATAGAACGAAGAATTTCTTTATTGAATATGACCAATATAGAGACCAATAGAGACCAGCTAGAGTTAAGGTATTTTATTTTTATTTTCTTTTGTTAAGTATCTTATTTTCCAAGGTTATCTTAATTTTTAAGTATCTTATTATTACTTACCCGTGGAAATCAAATAATCCATATATTGTTGTTTCAACGTGGCAACGGACGCTCTATCAATCCTTTCAGCGAGTGCAATGGCGTCCGTCCACCTGTTGAACTGCTTAAACATTGCTATAGCAAGTTGCGGCTGATTTGCTTTTTTCACGTAACACTCCTCCGCAGTTGGCAAACCTCCTTTAAATATTGCGAGACGTGCTTCTACTGTTGGACTGTTTAAGCCTAAAAGATGCCAAGTTTATTCAGTGTTTTTTTTTTCACGCTGTCAAATAGTGCACACCATTCTTTTCGCACCTACCACACATAACGTGTTGAATTCGGCGACTCTTTGCTAACTTTGTTTTGTTACCAGAGCGAGAAAACTTCCATTTCCCTAAGTGAGAATCAAACTTATACACGTTGTGTGTGCCGTTGTGCTGTGCTGTGGTGCTGCACCACGAAGACGTCAAATATTATTCAGTATTAAGATGCCAAACAATTTCATTTCTAAATTTAATCATAAATTTTCTTGAAAATGTGAAAATAATGTAATTGGTAATAAAACTCAACGCTAGACTTGTATGTGGGAATCATCTATATTATAATTATAAATATTCAACCAAGTAGAGGGCGGCGTAGTCCATCACACAGTGTCTGTCCAGCACAGTGGATGTCTTGGAAATTGGGTTTTACTATTAGATAAAAAAAATACCTTGTAAAATATCCCCATCACCATCACTCTTAGCCAACTCGATAGTTTTATCCAAATAGAATGTCCTACCTTCGTCACCCACTTCCCTATAGCATTTGGCCGCTAACTGTAATATGAAATAAATTAATTATTCGAGCTACATTTTGGTTTTCAGTTTCATAAAATAATTTATCTTAAGATCTATCTTAAGATTCATTTCACCTACCTGTACATCATTATTATTAAGCGCTTGTTCAGCTAATTGTCGCCATAACGGAACTATATCTGCACTTTTGCCGACACCGTCTAAATATTGTGCACAACCCTCCATGTCACCATTGCGTAACGCGGTATCTAAAGTTGAGAAATTTATTATTAATATAAAAGTGTTCAAAAGATTATTTACATCGTTTTTTAACAATGTTGAAACAAAGAAAAAAAATATAAAAGAATATCATTTTTTGCTGATAATGTATCATCTTACAAACTTATTTTGTAGACGAGATTTATTCACCTTTCTACTATCACCTATTTCATTGTAATCGGATATTCAATCGTCAAAACTCACTAAAAGCAAGGCGATGCTCATCTAATTCCACGTACTGGAGCTGTCCACCCTCAAGTATCACCTTGCGACCCGCTGCCACCTCTACAGCCGTTCCTCCTCCACATTCCGCCATTTCCACACATTGTGACTCCCAAGCACTGTACCTGGTTATAAGGTAAGGTAAAAACCAAAAAAATAGCGTTAATGGTGATTGTAGTTACTGTTTTTTTTACTTTAACGTCTTTTTACCAAAAATATTGATTCACTACTAAAAAGCTGTTGCTTCACTATAGCAGGGAATCCCCTAGGTACATTTGCGAGATACATGTAGAAAAGTTAGATAAGTGCTTTGTAGCTCGTACTATTTTCTAGATCGTACAATGTCACAAGAAAGATTTTCTGCGTTCGTAGTATATAGTTCGTAGTAATATTAGTAATTAATATAACTCTCTTTGAAATAGAGACACTTACCAAATAAGTATGTGAGTGGGAGTTTGAGCTACAACTGCGTCACTGTTTTCTATCCATTGCACAAAACTAACGCCACTTGCTATTATCTCCTGCAAATGATTTTATTACAAAAAATAATTCGCTAATTAAAAAGCAAAAGTTGTGAAATTAATTTCTTATGTTTAAATTAAATTTCTCTATATTTAATAAACAAATTAAAAAGCTTTCATTATAATCATCTTCAAAAGAGTCAAAATCAAATTAAATTAACATTTAACATTTTTAAAGTGTTATTTGACACACTAATAATTAAATTAAAATACAAAAATATGCGCTTTTAAAATAAATATTTTTCCTATTACCTTTTCCCCACTATCGAGGCGCAGCAGCGCGAGCCGCCTCCGCGTGTCCCGCAGCAGCAGCAGGTGACCGCTCTCGTTCAGTTCGAGCCAGTCCACGCGCGCTTCGTGCCACCATTGACCCAATTGATGACCTTTTAAAATTTCATATTTTTAGGATTTGGATTCCATTCCAACTTAGAGGAGAATTAACTTTTTTCATTTCCTCAGGTAACTAGGCAAAGCGCGATAAGCGCGAGTTCTGCCACTCAACCTTGCGTTTTCACAAAAATGAGATGAAAAGTAGGGAACATGGTGTTTCGACATTAGGTTCTCTTTGAGATCGTTCTTCTTTCATAACATTATGAATAGGTACCTGTAACAAGGTCGACAACAGCAATGGTCTGCCTATCTAGCAAATAAGCGAGATGCTTGCGTTCACCGTCCAACTTTTGTCCCTCGTTGATGCGAACACTTAGCACGTGCGGATTTACTCGTTCAGTACGCACCTGTGTGAGATATATTTTTTTATAGGTCTACAATACAGCTTACCTGTACTATTTGTAGAAATAAAATAGTTCAACAAATTTATTATTAAATAGAATGAAACACAATAATAAAAATCCTGTAGT
>JAEBDU010006317.1:0-11637 GCA_016802625.1 Heliconius numata | reverse complement strand
CCATCTCAAAGTGAATAATAGTTTTATTAGAGTTGAAAAATGTCTTTAATATATAAGACATTTAGTTTTTTTTCCTAAAATCGAAAGTAACATTAATTTATGCAATGTTTTTAATTTTTGTTTTAATTCTCATCTGTCATGTTTATTTTTTTTTTCAGGGAAATATAATATCACCCTCACGTTTTTTAAAATAATTTCTTTATTAATTAAACTATTTTTTTTAAGTCGCGAAATGCAGAAGAATTTTTATCATCGAAACAATTGTTAAAATGAAGATATTTTTATATATAAAACCAAGATTTTATTTTATTAAACAAATAGTAAAGTGGGTTATTCTTAAGATTTTTTCAAGATTTCGAAATTTAAATGAAGAGAAACGAAGACATATCGTTAATAGTGCCTATGTAACCCTGTAACTGGAGTCAGAGTTGCCTCGGATATTTAGTTATATGTCATAGCGTAAATAACTTTAAGTCGGGTGATAGTCTTTCCATAACAAAATACCAGAGGTATCCCCGGAAGAATCTCCAGAATTCTCTAATATAAAATAACGTAAGGTAATAAAGATTAAAATAAGACATACTATTAAATCGCTCCAATCGTCAAAACTATTTAATTATAAAATAGCAAATTTATTTACTAAATATTTTTTTACAATTACTAAAATTACATTAACTAATATTTACTTATAAATGCAACATTCGTGGCGACCTTGTTTGCGCGTCGTTGATTTTATTTCGTCGTAGTGGCAAGTATTTTTACTTGGGAAAGGAAATCTGGCGATTTAAGCAATTTGTCTTTTACGGCGCGTTGTGAAACTACATGGAAATTTATGATAGCTACGCATGAATTAAATTACAGTACGTTTTAACAAAATATTACTTGAAGAGATTTTCTTAGCAATAATAACTATGCCCATCGAAGTGCGGCGTTGAGTTCCGCCACTCATGTCTCCAGAATTTAGCGGAAAATGGCGAACGGAGTGTCTTCACGCTAGGGAACCTATCTGCCTATCCACGGTGCGCTGGATACAGCGTTAAACATGGCTTCGTTTGTCTTTATTAAAACTTCGACATCTTGAAAAAGAAATCCAAAGCTATGAGGCTACATCAAGTTGAATAAAAAATTGAAAAATGAATAGTTCAAACTTAGTGCGTAGCTTTAAAATAATATCCAACGATTTAAAACGAAAAATTTAAAACAAAAATAATATCCAACGTTCCATAACATTTCAATTATAAATGCAATATTTTCCAAATTCCACGCTTTTGTTATATAAAGTGAGTTACATAGACTCTAGAGATTTAATCTAGCCCGCTAGCGATTTGCAATGCAACCAATTATCACACCGGGGATTGCGTCGCGTAATTGTGCTGCCCCACTGAACAGTATGGAGTACCGTAGTGGGTGGAAATGCTCTCACTTGTATTACAATTTGGGTGGACTTTTGGGGATGTATGGACACTTTTTACTTCTTTTAGTTAATAGCTAGTGTTAAGTCAGTTCGTTCGCGGATTTCCATTCAATTTTAGAGACATTGCAGATTGAGTGATGATATTCAACGCTACGCTTAGTCTTCACTAGAGCGAGGTAACATAATATTTCATTCCCCTAAGTGGGAATCGAACTCATAGCACGTTGCGCTTGCAGACCATGTTTTTGTTGTTTTGAGCTGGAAGAGGAGCTGATTATTTTTTAATGACGGAGAGATGCCAGAGTTAGATATTCTGACACTTCAACTTACTTTGTAGGTATTATAGAGTCATCACAATTTGAGTAGTGAAAGTCAGTAGATATAAAAGCCAACAATCATCTTATTTTTAGTTAATCGATTTCTTTACATTGACTAGTTTAATTTTGTGAAAAAAATTGAATAAACAGATAAACATTTTCGCCCTGAGAACTACTTTTAGATATAGATGATTTATTTTATCTTGACTAAACAAATATTTCTCTTATACCTTATAATATACCTCCTGTCTTACGACAACATATTATACGTATATATATGAAAAATTATATATGCAATTCTAAGTTTATACAAAATTTAACATTCACCTCGAGATAGTTGACTGATACAATCGTATAATTAGTCGCAAAGTAGGGCGCCACGTGCCAGGGCTTGGTTGGTCGGGATTTTGCAATATGAATAAATCATTGTAATCGCCACTCTAATATAGTCTTGTCGACCGTTTTACAGCTTTTGAGTGTGCAAACTTGCTTAGTTTGTACGGTCGAGTTATTTAGTTTGTGGTATATTTATTTGAGGATTTAAATTCTATTTATAGTATCATATTAAAACGTATGTATGTAAAATCGTGGCTGGTTTATGAATCAATTTGATAGTAACACTACTAATATTTTTTTTATTAAAATAACTTCTAATACAAAAGTCCCATAATAATAGGTTTATCAAAATTTGATTATAATTAATAAGAGAAAAATAATATACAAAATTATTCAAAATTTATTAATAATTAATAATAATAATAATAAATAAAATTTATTTTTCATCACATTGTATACAAACAGAAAGATAAGTAGGCAATCATGTGAGACTGACGCTTGTACTAAGCTCTGGGCTTGTGTGACGAGTCGCCAGGTTCCCACTCGCGGAAAGGCCAGAATATTATTTTAACATGATTGAGAAAACAAATAACAGTACAATAAGTTACATTAAAAGTTGATTGCGCGTGTGTGTGCGTGTGTCCGTGTATGTGTGTGTGTGTGCGTGTGTGTGTGTGTGTGTGTGTATGTGTGCGTGTATGTGTGTGTGTGTGTGAAGCTATTTTATTAGTTTTACAGTATTGATTAATTTTATAGGAAAAATGGTTGGGAGTATATTAATGTATAAGCGATTTTAAGGATGTATAAGGGATTTCAGAATGATCTAGTATATTTTTAATACATTTTGCAATTATACATATTAGTTAATTAATATTTTTTCAGTAGAATCGTACGTCATGTCTAGTAGCCAGTTGGTAAGAGCTTTTTTAGTTTTCAATTTAGTCATGCCGTAAAATAGTAATTTTGTATTTAACTTATTATATAGAAAGTTGCCAAGAAAAACATAAAACTTACGAGAAAAATTGGTTCTATGGGTGGTTGTAGGACATACAGTACCTTTTCTACGTTTGCTGATAATTAATTTTGGGTTATAAGCTAATTCTGTATGTTTTTTAAGAATCGTTTGTAGTACGAAGATCTGCCTAACAGTAAGTACATTCCATTGTTTATAAAGTTCACTTGTGGAATATAATATTGGAAGAAATGCACTTACTTTTAGGATAGCTCTTTGGGCTCTTTCCAGTTTTAGCATTTGGGACTTATAGCATCCTCCCCAAGAGGTGATGCAATAGCCAATAACGGATTGGCAGATCGCAAAATACACTGTTTTAATAATATCACGGTCAGCAATGTGGCGTAGATTTTTGAATATGAAAATTAATTTGCGTAATCTTATTGTTAAGTTGTTAATATGAGTTTCAAAGCTTAAGTGGTTATCAATATCTACACCTAAATATTTAACTACGTTAGCACGTTGAAGCGGCTTACAGGAACAGCGAGACTGAAGAGGTAAGTTGCAGGAGTGAGCGGTTAGCTGAAGGTTAGACGAGATCGACACTTTGCTAATGGAGAAGGTTAAATATTTTGTTTTCTCAACATTCAATGTAAGAAGATGATCATTTAGCCACTTCTTGACTATGTTGATACCCTCCTGAGCTTGACAGTATACGTCAGTCCAAGTGCCAGTTTTGAAGACTAGGAAATAATTGTATCTTAACAGAAGATACATCAATTATATTTAACTAATTAGATACATTTTAAGATTTCCTTTGAAAATTGCATGCTATTTCTCTAGAAAAATTCTCTTCTAACTTAATATACTAATAAAGAAACTTACCTCATGCCGTCGAAACCATCATCTGATCCATTGATAGTGAGCACCGGCGCGCGCGCATATGCCTTTGCCACACGTCGATTTTTCTCAAATACTATCACTTTCGCCCAGATTTCATCGTCGATTTGTGTCCATTTATCCAGCACTTCTTGTATGTGTTCCTGTAGACAAAGAAATTAAAGAGTTAGAAATATAATTAAAAATATGCATACATAAATAACTATTAAATTGGTATTGAGTTTAAAAAAATGCCCACAATTTCATTGAAATTAATTCATCCTATAAATCAAAAAGTACCTAAGCATTATTAGGTAAATATATCTTATACAATCATTAAAGAGATTAAGTAAACCAAAGCCTAACTAATAGTTTTAAAAAATAAGAAAACATAAAAATATAATCGATATTCATTAAATAGACAAAAAGTAATATTAATTTAATGCTATGTAAAAATGGAATAACATTTAAAAATACTTTACAAATTATATTAATCATTCAATAAAAAAATAATCTAAAATTGCACCAAGAAATTACCAAATGTAACCTTGGTAGGCGTTTTTATGGGAAATTACCACAATTTAGACATAGGTATACCAATGTAGCAACGATTCGCAATCAGACGACATACTAGCGTAACGTCATGCTCTAGTAAGTCACTTCCAAGAGATCATAAAGAGCAAACTTGAAGGCTTAAAATAATCATGCTCATTTGAGACTTGGAACCTATTTAAAACAATGAAGGCTCCACGCATGTAAATAATCATATATTTAACTTAATTTTTTTAGCAGCTTCAAGCTTCTTCCCGCAAAGCAAGTTAAGTAAAGGGAACCTAGTAAGACACTCCGTTCTCCATATGCTAATTTTAGAGATATTGTTGATTAAGTGGTGTAAACCAACTCCTCGCTTTGTCTTGTTACTAGGATGAGATAGTGAAAATAGGTCATGCTGCGTGATAATCAAACCGACAAAGATTGCCTTTGCGGTTAAATATCATGGCGGCCTTTCTCTTTACCTATGTGTATATAGCACTAATGTCCTATACGAAGTCAAATAGACTTCTATGTACTTTGGCTTAAGAAGGGACCATAAATGAGTACCGAAGTTAGGCTTATATTGTTTATTTGAACTATAAGTCTTTCTGTCTAGTTTAGGGTCATCCTTTGTTTATTTTTTTATTCCTTGAAATATATACAAATAGACCCTGCTAAAGTATAAAGTAAAAATTTAAGATTTTTAAAAAACCATTAATTATAATACCATAAACATCAAATCGCAAATCTCTTATTATTTAATCAACCAATATAACACCATAATTTGCTCATATAAAGCTGTTACCAAGTTAAATACAGCTTGCCTTAAATGTACAAAATGAAAAGGAAAGTACATTTATCGTTTTATTAAAGTTGTTAAATAATTGCGTAGCACATGTTTTTCTCCGTTTCCGCCTCGTGGCGACGTTTCACTTCAATTTCTAACAGTTGTTCGCTAAAAGTAAATTTTGATTACTGTTATTATTTTGTAATAGCATTTTGTGCGGTTTCATTTTTCAATTTCGATTTTTTACTCATACTTAAGTTATGCTTTTTAGATGCAAACTAGTTTCTAATTAGATTAATTGTGGGAACATTTATTTATTTGTGTGTGAATCTTATTCTACTTAAATATATTAATAAATGAATGTCATATATCTGTCAACCTACTGTCATATATTGTACAATATATTTATGGCAAAGAATGAAAAAATAATCGCATTGAAAATAGAGTTCGTTAGGTATATTGTTTATCTATTTTCATACATTTTTTCTGTACTTTATTATACAAAGGCCATTATCGTGCATGTCTATATACTCCTACATATGTACTTATTATTATTACTATCTATATCTCTCATTGTAAGTTCTTAGTTACAAATGGCAATAATATATATCTCGTCTAATAAATAGCGAGTACTTTCTCTCCGTCACATTCTGAATCAACTTCATTAATATCGTTTTACATCGACATTATATACATTATCGTACTATTCATACTATTCAAGGATAGATTTCGCCAATCCTTCAAAATATGCTATTATAAATATGTTTTTTACTAATATATGAGATCTATAATATAATTGTGGAAAGCAACAATTTTCAGTATCTGGTGCACGTAAATTTCATTTAAACAACATTTCCACGCAGAAGAAAAAACCAACCCAAAAACTAAAGAAACGTATTTAAATGAAAGGAAGGTAATTTTAAATGAAAATACATCTATGTAAGTACATAGGATAAAATTAATGACTAAAATTAAAAATAGAGGAAAATGATTTCAACTTGGAAGGTTGAAATTGGGCACGTCTCTAGCCTATTTAGAGAAAATACGAAGTTTCCCATTTTACGTCTTAAAGCCCAAGCAAATAAAGTTGCGGGCGACGACTAGCCTATATATCTAAATATAATAATACAGTAATACACAATCTAGTGAACTATAATCACTAACTATTTGTGAATACGGCTCGTTAGTGCCAAGTTTTGCATTTATTCGTATCGAATCAGTCATGCTCGATCATTGCACTGATTTATATATGGCTTTTTATGTCACACATGTGGTCCTTTTGTACTGTCACTTTACTTATAGGCCCAGTTATTTTCGTTTTATATGTACAGATTAAAAAAAGAACTCTTTTTGTAAAACTTAAATGACAATATATTTAACTTAAATGATGATTGTCATGGAAGGTAGAATAGTAAAAAACGGAACACATATAAATTAGTCATTTTATTTGTCTGTCTGTCTGTCCATTCATATGTCACAAATATTTTGCTAATTTCTTTGGCTAATGATGACATCCATTCATTATTTGAGAGTCAATTTTCATTGAAAAATATTAAATTATCTAATAAGTAAATTGTAATAAAATTATTACTAATCAAAATACTATTAAACGCATTCCTTTATACTCATTTAATATCTCAGTAAAGTGTCGTACTTATAGAAAATATGTATATATATAGCGATGTAAATAAATGAAAACGATGCTGGCTTAATCAAGGCCTACCACAAGTTAGTAGGCCTTCTCATTAATATGTAATAAAACATCAATTATAGAAGGGACTGGTGTGATTTATAACTATGAGATAATTATAATAGGTTTTAGACATATTATTAAAACATAGCTTAGAAATATTTGTTGCTGTGAGCTCGTATAAAATTTTTATATAAATAGTTTAAATAGATACCATGCCAATAAATGTCACAATTGAATTAATTATTAAAAAGATAATTTTATAATCAAATTTAATTCGTAATAGCTTATTCTATCAAATATAATTTTATCTTTTTTAACGTAATATTTGTGAATATTGCGGTGAGTAGTTCAATTCAATTCCTTAGTGCAATTTCAAAATGTTACTCATGAAATTTTTGAAATATTTTAGTAATTTTTTTATAGGTAGTGCTTACGTAAGCTTTTAATATCTTATTCTATGTGAGACAAGCATGACATTAAGAATAAGTCTTTTCCATATAAGGCAAGGACGTCCAAGGCAATGTATACAATTAAATAATACTAATACCTACCAAGTCATATTTGTAATGATTTTTTCATAATTTCACACAGATTTCTTTGTAATCTTAAAAATAGATTATAGATTATTTTCTTTATATGATGACTTCGAAATCTTTCATAAGCTATTAAAAAAGCATTACTTTTTTACGGCAGCGCCTTTGTGTTAAATGTGAGTAGTCATTTGTTGCACATAATTTTATGTCACTTTTATAACTAGTAGGGCTATTTATAATCAATCATTTAAGTCAAATTGAAAGTTTTCTTTTGAAGTTCTTTAAGTTGAAATTAAAAAATATGTATCATACAGCTTCACATTGTTTTCCAATTTTAAAAGGATAGGTATAGAGATCCTGGTGAACCTAGAGCGCGGGAATCACCAGACCGAAGGGAATGATAATATGCATTCGAGTGGGGTTTAACCCATAACTGTAGCGTTTATAATTAAACGTTATCCCACAACGACCCGATGGCCTTAAACTTTTTTTAGCTTCACGTTGTATCTCACACATAGCCAGGTAGGCAAAGAGAACCTGAGAACTTAGGGCTAAGCTACTTCCCGTTAAGATACTTCCGTTCACCCGAATTCTTGAGGCATTGTTTGCTAAGTGGCGGGATCCAATGCCGCGTTTTGCTTCGTTACTAGAGTGAAATATTAAATATTATTTTTTCCAAGTTGAAATGAAATTGAAATGTTTTAAAGCAACCTGCTTATTACAATATGTTAACATTTAATTAATATAATTAATTCACTCAGATAAGTCAATTTTATAAAAAAAACTTGCCACGACATGTGTCCAAGAAAGAATAGAAATGATATGTGCATGTTTCTACACCTGTAGGTTGTTCTTTCCGCATTCTTAAAATGCATTTAATTCGTCAATTGATAAACAATCTTATTTCTTGGTGATAAAGTTTAAAATATAGAGACAGTTTTAACAAATGTTGCTCTACATACAAACAGTTAAATGAAGGCCTTGTGGTCAAGTTTCCGTAATGTTCTTATGTTAGAGTGGTCCTGATGTTGACAGAGCTTATAAAAAAATAAATAAATCGATTTAAGCTTTAATCCGAACAAATAAAGTATATTTTTGAAAGTCAAATAATTTCATTGTTAAAACCTATTCTCATGAAAATATATTGTAACAGTTAGTTTTTTGTATCGCAAAGTGTTATTTTTAACTGTTCAAGAAAAATAAAAGTAAGCACGCGTTTTAAAATAAATAAATGGGTACAAAAGAAGTGGTGAGTTTTATAATTCTGTATTCTTTATATAGCTTTTTTTTAATATTGTTTTGGAGAAAAAGGTATTATAGTTAATTTCCCGAATACTAACAATCGATTTATTAAAACATCCTTTTGTTTAAATTAATTGAAGAAAACGGTTTTTTTTATGAATCTTAAACCTATATTTTGTCGTAGGCCAAATATTTTGGCTTTTATTTTTACTTTATGTCATACAAAATTCGAAGATTAAATTGTTATTATAAAAGAAATTAACCTACTAGTCAGAAACGTACTGTGTAAATTATAATTTACTATATCCATTTTAGGTTAAGGTAAGGTCGTCGCAAAAAATGCTTCTGCAACATATACCTAAGATCCGGGACGAGGTGTTTTACCTTCTTACTACATATATGTAGAGTTTTTATAGTACCCACAATTAAAATATAAACCTTAAAAAAGGGTCAACCACTAGCAGTAACAGTTAGCAATAATTGATTGGTACACTAGGTTCCCAAGTTCCAGGTTCCCTTCTGCCTAGCCTGTCATATGCGGAGTGTAAAGTAAAAAAAAACTACCTTAAGTTCTACCATTCACAGACTACAACTCTGAAGTGGGAAACTGAGTGTTTAACACCAGTTTCCCCCAGCCTACTTTGATATGCGTGAAAAAGCGAGAAACTGGTTTTTAATGACTGCCAAAGAGACAAATCATTTTGTGCATTTCATTTATAGCTTTATCGAGTTAGGTAAAACCCAATTTCTTTTTAACTTAAATACATTAAGAACTTATACCAAAAAACCATAAAATTGATGACTCTTTTATACCCATCGTGATAGAATTCGATTTGCTAACATTTTTTTTAGGGTCACCTCTAAATTAAACTTATATCTTTTGACAGTTAAGAAAAATCACTCAGCTATAGGATGGAAAAGATTGGATTGTGTTTCAAAGGTAAGAGTTCAAGGATAATATTTAAACTTAATTTACCGAAAAATTTGCATAGAATAATACAAGATGAGGTTTACAAATACGGGTTTCATATGACAACCAGTTTTAAGGTATTTTTTTATATATGTGTGTACCTTTTATTTTCTCGTTTTTTAAAAGGCGTCAAAATATAAAAACATTATCTTTATTCATCTTTAAACTTAGCTAGTACATAACAAAGTCACTTCCCACGATATGCATTTTAATTTTAATCTTTCAAACTACGGATCGGATTTTAATGTGGTTTTCACTTAAAGATACAATGATTGAGAGAGGAGAGAGAAAAAGGTTAAATCCTATAACCTTACCTTTCTTCTATAGGATAGATATATAATGAAATTGATAATATCAAAGATTTGTAATGTGACACAGTGTGAAGAGTCGATGGCGGTTCGATTCCCACTCGAGAAAACTATATATTAAATATTTCTTCTTTCTACGCTCTGGTGTCGAGGCAAAACTTGGCGTTGAGTTCCGCCACTTAACACGCAATGTCTCCAGAATTCAGCAAAATGGGGAACAGAGTGTCTCAACACTAAGTTTTCTCTGCATACATCAACGTGGTGTGATTCATATTTTTAATGGCAAATAGCCATAATCATAATTATCATATTAAAGAATATATTATGTATATTTATATCTATGTCAATACACGTTTGTAAATTTGGACAACATTAAAGTAAAATTTAGAAATCTGAAGATGTCAATGGTAATATATTTTGAATATATTATAATAATTTGAGTATTTTATGTTACTTTATTTTTTATTTGTTATATAAAAAGTTTATAACAAGCTGTTTTAAAGTTGCAGCTTTATCTTTCACAAAAAAAGTGTTTTTTTATTTGAATAAACATATATTTGAAACTAATGGTAATAAAGAGGTATGTTTATAACTTCTTTAGAATTCTTAATTTATTGGTCATATAAGATATTGCGAGTACAGACTTAGACAGACTAGAGATATATTTTTCTGGAACACTTGGTGGACTGAAATATTTACAGTTTCGGTAGACTAAGTGCGGTCTTAAGTTCCGCGACTCAACGAAAGTGGAGTGTATAAGAATTAGGCATTTCTATTTCTGCCTTTCTGCTACAAAATTTCACACAAAATATTCCTCTAATATTCCCCTAAAATAGGAATTGAAGCCATATAGCCAACATTCTAACTTTAAGAACCTCTACTATAAATATGTATGATAAATACATTCCATTATAATACAAACACAAGTGAAAACAGCTACTTGAATAAAACATGTTTATTGTTTGTTAACAGGTACCTACTAGTGATTGAACTACTTTTTTATCTCGTTTATATGACGCTACGTTATCTCTAAGTGAAAGTCGATTAAACTCACTTTGTTTCTGTAATGTATGTAAGAAAGTCAATATAATTATATTTACAAATGGATTTTTCGTATAAAAATGTATTATTGTACATTTGTTTAAATTTTTTAAATTTATATTTTATAAATTCGAAGGTGTGGCTTCGATTTCCGGTCACAGTTAATTATTTTCTTTCCTTTCCTCTGATAACAAGACGTAGCGCGGCGTTAATGTCCAAAAGCGAAATCGAATAGCATGCTTGATTAAAAAAGGCTAGGAAAACAATATATTGAATATAAATATTTTCCCGAATGGTGATCGAACCCACAACTATTGTGGATAGTAAAGTTCCATGACATGTTTTACAAATATTCAGTTTCTTATTATATTTGAAGCAATAAGTTTATTTTTATCTAGATCTATTTTATCACTAAACTACAAGGTTGTTATCGATGTTAATTGAGATATCTAGCAAGGACCGCTCCAATGTGGGCCACTTGGAGATGGGAAATATGATACTCAGATCTTGATAACCACTGATGTATAACAAAACAAAAATCCTTACAAAGTTGATATTTTTATTAGAAACAAATAATTGATCAGTTTTTATTATTAAATGTTAGAAAAAATTAAGAAATGCCAATAGCTTC
>JAEBDU010006316.1:0-14695 GCA_016802625.1 Heliconius numata | reverse complement strand
TATTTAAAAATGTAAAATTGATTCACTAATTTAATAAAAGTATATTCTGTATATTATATCTATTTATTATATCGGTTTATTATATATATATTTGTATATATTTAATTAAATTATTCAGATTCAGATTTTAGCATTTCTTTGAATAGTATTTTTAAAATGATCCCAACTAAAAAGCGTACAGATTATATAAATATACTATACGTTATACTACCTGTGGCCTCTTCGGTTGTGCCGCAGGTTGTGAGTTCGAATCCCATTCGAGGAAATTAAATATTAAATTTTCATTATAAAACTAATAAGCTAATAAAAATAGTGGGTGAAAAAAAATTATTATTCATACCGACAAATTGTTCATGACGAAGTTCATCCACTTCTTAAGAGAGATGTATTAAGACAGTAAAAACAATAGAAAAGTTTACATTGAACCCTGCAAGGGTTAACTGCAGTTTACTCAAGGTCAAACATAACGACAATCATGAATATGTAGATGAGACATTATAATTCTTAAAAGTTTCTTTATAAAAATTTAATATAAAAAGCAAAAAAAAAACCAGCTATGGTTATTGTATACAATATTAATATAGCTCAATTCTTAAGTGACTTAATGAAGATTTAATTCAACTAACATTTTAAGTCAAATTAATTAAAAGCGAATTCTTGACGTGAATTTGCAATGAGAATTCATTTAGTCGTAAATCTTGTCAGTATCTATTCGGTGAACCACTTTAGAATAAATTCGAACTGCAATTTTCCGCCATTCACATTTTAGAGCTATTGATAATCTGTAGAGAGGGAAAATAAATCTTACATCTAATTTTATTAATCGTATCGTAGAGGAATGGTTATGGAACCCGAAATCCTCAACCAGAGTTATGTTTTAAGGCAAAAGTAAAATGGGACCCTATTACGAAGACTCCGGGTTCCCTCCCTCTGAACTACATGGTGACAGACTGTAACTCATGAACTGTGATAGTTACACCAAATTCAGGCTATCTATTTTGCTATATGCGGGATAAAGCGTGAAAAAAAAATGAAGTCAATTATTTCATCATACATAAGAAATTATTTCGGCTATGGAATTATTTCCGTAAAAATATAATTAATTATCTTACTTTCTTCTTTTCAAGGGTTGGTATTCTCGAAATTATTATACAAATGCAAAACAGAGGCAGCCAGTTGAAACTTCGTTATAAGCGAGAGACATCGGACTCCCGTTTCAATAAAAAGGCAAGTGTCTTCAAAACTTTGTCGATGTTTCTTGTTGCGGGAAATATTCGCAATTCTAAGAGTAACTGCTCAGTTTTTGCTTCTTTATTGAAGTTGTCTTTTACATTTTTTGGTATCTAATTTAAAATGATATGGACAGGAATGGAATATGATTTTAGAATATGTTATTGTATTCTATAAAATTATTTGTTTTATTATTTAGATTTTCAATACATAAAACATTTAATTTTTAACTAACCGAAAACACGTGTAACACGTATAAAAACTACAAAATCTTATTTTTTATCTTAACGCTGTAGGTGTCACAGCAAGATGGACAAAGGGAATTAGGGAAACTAATGTGACACTCCGTTCCCATTAAAACACTTCCATTCCCCACTTTCCACCATGTTCTGGATCCATTGCGACCCAACTGAAAGCCGCGCTTTGACACGTTACCAGAGCGAGGAAATGGAAATGTTAAATGATTTATTTCCTTGAGTGGAAATCGAACCCACAATGCTGCGCCTCGACTGGCTTGAATTAGGTGCAATTTGATAGATTCATTGTTAGTGTAAAAACCACATCGCACTAGAAAATAAAAACTAGCATCATTCTACTCTAATTGGCACTTAATTTACGGTTGCAGTATGAACTAGTAGGCGGGCGATACAAAAGCATAACTTTCACATGCTTTGTACTACACGAAGGTAATTTTCTGTGTTCTGTGCTGTTTTCTCTTATTATCGTCTCATTGAGATTACTTTTCTTTACTACCTTTTTATTTGAAACCTGTGCTTATATGATTCAGTAAGTTCGTATAAAGTCTTTTCATATCCACCCAGCCATGATTTGGTGGCTTGATAAAAGAAACATTTAATAATAAAAAAACTTAGATAAAAGTAATCTAAAAAAATATTATTTCAAACTCAAACAACTCGAATGATTAATATTTATGTAAAATAAGCCGTCGGGATTTTATTTTTACAATAATAATAATTTTAATATTTTCATTGATTTTTTTTTGTACGTAAGTACCGTTAGTAAGAAAAAAAACAACGCTTTTTTAACTTTAAACTTTTATAGAGCCTAAACTACAAGCACAATATGTGAGTTAAACTTAAAATTCTTAGGATTATAATTTGAAATTAAGATTTATTTTAACTTAAAGTACCTCAAATATTTTCTCGGAGACATCAGTGCCAGGAGCGAGAGATAACGTTAATTATTATACTTTTGAACAATTAATGGAAGTAAAACAGAACTGCTATAAAATTAATAAAGTCAACATTTGTTGGAATTCCAAGATCGTTGACGGAGCTTACGAAGTTGCTTTTAATATTATAATAAAAATATGTTCATTATAAAGTAAAAAACGTAAAAATTACATAATAAATAAAAATCTAAAGTGTAGATTTAAAAGGAACTGCTTTAGATTTAAAATGTAAAAAGCCAATTTAAAGTTACGATTTGTTTGGCGATATGAAAGTTTCGGACCTTAATTCCACAAAGTATATATAATTTTTACTATGTAAACACTATGATGCTTTTAAATCCACCACTCTATAGCTTTTTTTTTAAATTCTAATTATTATAATTGGAGAGGCCTATGTCCAGCAGTGGACGAGGACAGGCTGATAATGATGATGATGATGATGATGATGATTATAATAAAAACATGAAAGTTGTTGAAGTAAGTTTGTTGTTAAAAAATAAGTTTATTGTTTTTATTTAAAAAAATAAAAAAAAATGTAGAAGCCACACATGAGTCTTATAATAAAATCTATCAAGGGTAAAACAAATAGCTATGAAACAAATATTTATAATTTTTTGTCTTATATGCAAAAAAATAAGTTAAAATATTAAAATATAAAATCACGTCGAAAGCGAACGCTTAATGGATATAATAACGTCTAAAGTAGGCAATATATTATTCTCTTTCCACGGGATTACGGTGCGTTATATTGAAAGGTATGCTTAGAATGTTTTTATTGAATAAATTTAGAAAAGCTTCGAGTTAGTCAACTAACAAATTGATATTTTTAATTTATTATTAAAATGATAAAGAGGCAAGTCAGTCAGTGAGCACAGTGCTGCAAAGCGTGACTGTAATCGCGACAGGTTGTGGGTTTGATTCCCGCTCGTGGAAATGAAATATTTTATATTTTTGTTCTGGTGAGGTTTGCCTCCTGTGCGGTGTTGAATTTCGTCACTCAACACACAATGACTCCAGAACTCTACAGAAAGTGGAGAACGGAGTGTCGAATCACTAAGTTTCCAGGTATCCTCTGTCTACCTTGTTATGTTCAGAATACAGGAACATATCATGAGAAGTTGTAGTCAATTTCGAAAGTAACTGAAGTAACAATAAAATGTACTTCAAAAATATTTATTTAGTTTTAAAATGTTGAATTCAATTGAAAAATTCTATTGAAAGAACAAATGAAAGGATCTACAATGTGGCGAGAGACAGCAAGCAACGTTGTTATTTCGCTTAAACAAATGCTCTGAAGATTTCCTGTGTGGTGGTAGCAAATTGCGGTTATATCACACTATTTCTTTGGTTAGCTTTATTTATTTACTACTTTAAAATTGAATATTATAAAAATTTTAAAAACTGTATTTTATTTCAAATATAACTATTTTGATATTGATTTTTATGATAATTTTCCAAATAAGCTAAATGCTAGTAATTATGTATTCTCAGAAAGTAATAATAAACTTTATCAAAAAAAATGATAAAATTCTGTATTTTCATTATATTTATTTTTTAAAAATTTAAAATCATAGAACACAGTATTAATTTCATAGTTAGAATAACATTTTCAAAAAAGAAAAAATAAATAAAAGATATATTAAAGTTTCCTATTCGAGATAATACTGCTAATATTGTTTAAACAAACCCACAGTGTGTTAACGTGGGTCGGCAAATTTGTGACACTTCGCATACTTCTCAAAATCCCTGATCCTGCGCTGGAAGTTAAGGCACGCGGTAGATTGTTGTTCAACTAATTAGTTCAATGATGTAGGTCGAGGCTTAGCACATAATAGGTACATATATTATACTAGCGGCCCTCCCGCGGCTTTGTCCGTGTGAACTACATTATTATTAATTTCTGTCTCCATGAGTACCTATGTCCTATAAGTGACGTCCATGCAAATTTGAGACTCCTAGCATTTGTAGTAGCGAAGTGTCATACAAACTTTCAACCCCAAAAACAACCCCTTAGAAGTCGAATATTGCAAATACCCGTCTTAGCGAGCACTTACGTCCTATAAATAACTCCTATGCAAAATTTCAGATTCCTAGCACGTGTAGTTTCTGAGATTTCGTGATGAGTGAGTGACCTTTCGACTTTATATATATATAGATAAATATTTTTAATAGAATAATTTTGTTTGACATTTATGTATTTATTTTTTTATTTTGAAATAAAGAAGAGGCCTCGTTTGACCTTCGAGAGCTTAGTATTGATGATATTAAAGGAATGTCACGTAAAAGCAGGAGCACCCGCCTTACGCCTTGTACGAAGATGTTGATGAGAGTGGATGAGGCAAAAGACAACAAGTCATTCCGTCCTCTATTTTTTTATTAAGATCATAAATATATTGAAATTTCATATAAAAGTTTTAATGAAGTAAGATATTAGACTACGTGTAACGAATAGCACGTTGAATCGGTCGAACTAACAACTAAAGTTGTAGCTTCTATCTAGAAATTTGGCTGAGCAGGCATGTGTACTTATGTATATACACTTTAATTGGTTTGGACATGTTCTTGATATGTGTGCCTTGTAATCGTGTTATATTTCAAAATGAGATGGAATTTTCTATGTATTATTTTTGTATAATTTAAAAAAGAAAAATCTCAAGATAAAGACTGATGGTTAAGGTTAAAAACATATTTTTATTATTTTGATAATATTTTCAATATTTTTTATATTCTAGGTATTAGCTTTAATTACAGTGTTATAAAAAAATAATTTACAAAAACTTCGAACATATAATTAAAAGTTCTGATCGTATAACTTTTTAATCACATCCAACTTAAACCATATAAATCGCTTAAAAGCTTAAAATAAATAAAGTTATAACCACAACTAAGTTTTATATTATCCATAAAATAAAACTTTTATCATTGTTGTTAGAAATGAACGAAAGAGTGTAATTAGAATGTCGTAAAACAAATTAATTGTACATATTCCATACAGTACGAGTATATGCGAGCTCGGTACCATATAATAATAAGAAACAAAAGGAGAGTTTAATAATGTACGCGGTAAGAGACAGCTCTTCTAAGCGCTTTGTTTCATAGTTAGACAAATACGCTGTGGACTTATATATGAAAATAAATATAAATTTTGTTCAAATTTTACAAGATAGCAAAAATTTTTCATGTTGACCTAAATCGGAATATTCTTTTGAATATGAAATGAAATATGAAAATTGTATATACTTTTAAATTTCAAAGGTATTTGACATATTTCAATGAAGCCGTGTTAGGTTTTCTTTACTAGGTTATATTTTTTTCGGTCAAAATACTTCAAATTGTTTTATTTTATTCACTATGTATAATAAATTAATTTAAGATTATTTTATTATAACTTTTTGATTTATTATCACGCAATTAATTCTTTAGAAGGTGGTAATATGTTAAAATGTCTTATACTACTAAATTAAATAGGATGAATTGATACGTTTTCAGTTTAACTTATAATATTGCTTTTTTTATACTTACATAAAAAATACATATAGAACTAAACACAAGCAAAAAAAATTAAGGGGCCGGAGATTATGAGAGGAGGTTATCAGATAAAAAGGATATTGGGAACGGATTTTTTTCCTAGGCTATATTCACACAGTAAATTGTCCTTGAACTTAGCCAGGTATTCTGGACATGTACACCTGTATAGGTATACCTGGGTGAAGATTAATTAGACCTTCACTGACTGGTGAAATGTTATCCCTTATTCATCGGTTGTCATCCGTCATCTGTCACCAATAACATGTCATCCGTCACCCGACATCTATCTACCAATTTAGTAATTAAAATTAAATATAGATTAGACAATTCGCTCGGAAGCTATAGTATGATAGTACGGACTTAGATAGCATCTATGTTTGCGGTAAAAGCAAAGAAAATATTTTCTAAGTATAATACGACTTCTGTGTGTACTATTATCTCTAGGGATGTTTTATATATAAAAAAAAAACAATCAAAACGATTGATGTAAATAAATAAATCAAACAATTTTTATATTTGACAACGGAAGGTTATACGACCAATTCTTTAGAAAGTACGCTATTTGAATGAGCCCGACCTTTGCAACAATAGTGAATGCCAGTGTCCACGAGCCCCCGATCCTGACACCCAAGGCTTTTGTCTCTCTGGTAAATATTGATTACCTGTCATAAGCTTTACGTTATACTGAGAAAAACTGATATATTTCAATAATAGGGCTACTAACATATTTAATGGGTAAAATAAATTAAAATATATTTATAAGGTATTATTTCATGATATATATAATTGACATAAATGATAGCAAAACAAAAAACGAAAACTTTCAGTTATACATATTATAAGGAACATATAAATATGTATGATATATTTTATAGAACACCTGCAATGTTGCCTTTATTGCTATCAGTCGTCTCTAACGAGAAAAATCCTTTGTTGAAAAGAACGTCGCGGAGGAGTTCCGGAAAATGGAAATTGTATACGAAAAATGTGACTAAATGAAAAAGTAAGTGAAAAATCAGAGACAGAACATTTTTAGATGCAAATATTCATTTTATAATTTTTATAAAGCTATTCGTGCACTACCTACGCTTAAACTTGTTTGTAAGTGGGCGTTAGTTCATATTTCGCGTCGCTGCGATAAATTTGGTAGAACTTTACCATTTATTAACGTTAAAAACTAATATTAAAAATATAAATTTCCTTTAAAAACTATTTTACAAAAAAAACCCTTTTAATAATTAATTTATTATGTAAAAAAGGATTTTTGAGCGGTATTTCGTTACAAGTGCAGTGTTTCGTTCAAGTTGTTTCAAGTGAATGTGAATTATTTCCATAGCAAAGTGCCGCTTCGTAAGCACTTAAAGTTTTACGTGCCTACTTGGGACGCGTTTGAGAGTCAAATGGGGCTTTAGCGACTAAAGTTTCGATTATTTTTTTATCAATATATCTTTATTATAAAATAATTATTAACTTATTTCGATTTTAATTAGTAATAAGTGAGAAAATATTTGCATTAAAATAGTTGAATTAATAAAATAGTACTTAAACGTCATTCCAAAAGTACCTACTTGAACATTGAATATGGATTTATACTAATGCGTGATTTATTATTCACATATTAATGCCGTATTTAAAAATAGTTTTAAAAAAATAATAAAAAAATATGAGGTCGTAGTGTCGCAGGGGAACAAGCTTCTGATTGTAAACACGATAGGATGTGGGTTCGATTCCCACTCGAGGAAATAAAATATTTAATATTTTAATTTCCTAGCTCTGATAGCCTCACCAATGCCTCCAGAATTCGGATTAAATTGGGGAACGGAGTGTCTTAACGATAGGTTCCCTATGCCTACTTTGCTTGCTGCAACGAGAAGCTGAAAAAAGAATAATTCCACACTCTGATAAACTACAGATATATGTTCTTAATATCTTTAAAATATATTTTCATCTGTGCAATAGAGGTTTGCGTACGTCGCCTCGTATATTAGCGTCTAAGGGAGATAATTTATCTGCACTAATGTATCACGAGCGGGAGATCACCTTACGCTCGCAGGTCATTATGCAAATTCAGGTATCACCGTAAAATAACAAAGCTTATGCATACGAGTATAGCAAACTGAAATTCAGATTTACTTTAACATATTTTATTTAGATAATTTTTAATGTATTAATTTTTCCCTCTTATAATAGAGTAGTGTTAAGATATGTTCCCATTGAGACCTTGTGGCGGAACTAAGCCGCGCCGAGGAAATGAAAATCAAGTATTTCCTTAATTGGGATTTAAACCCACAGCCATCGCGCTTACTGTCAGGCTTTGTTCCATTAGGTCACTATGGCCTCTAATATTATTATTATTATATTATAATGATAGTATTTGTTAAATTTTTATTGCACAGTAAAAATATATCTTATTTTTCTTGTTGTAATTGTAAAAACAATTTAATCAAACGTAAGCCTATTCCATATAAAAAAAAACATGCCTGCTAAATCCTCCAGTTGTGAATTTAAATTACATTTTGGTTAAAGGCTTTATCTTATAACACAAATGCCTTTCCAGTTTGATAACATAAATTGCGGTGCTGAGAATTAATTATTTGTAAAGTTGAATTGTGGCGAAACTACTTACCATTCCATGGATTCACCGCCCTTCGTGTTGCAGGGTGAGCAGTGCACCCAACTATGGATTAGACTTGCATGAGAAGACATGTACGTGTTAGAGAGGATAGCAGAATGACGTCAATATGCTTGCTTGAGTTTGAAAGGTAGAGAATCAAAGATCAGGTACATAATAATTTTTAGCTGTAATAACCACAATACTTTATATTTTTTTTAATTTCACGCTGTATCACATACATAGCAGAGGAGGCAGAAGAAACCTGGGAACCTAGTATTTAGACACTTCGTTCCCATTCCCCACTGCTGATCCCCATTTTTCGCCGAATTCTGGAGGCAGAACTCAACGCTGCACTTTGTCTCGTTACCCGAGCGAGGAATTGAAAATACGGAATACTTAATTTTCTCGAATCTACTACCACGTTTTTCTTCACAATGCTAACAGCTCAAATAAATTCTACAGTAAACGTCCTACTTAGAGTTTATATAATACTTGTTTACCGTCAATCACACCATAATGCTGTATTTCTTGGTTAATATTAGCATTTTTACGATATAAATCCATGTTAAGTATGTCCATTCAACAACCGTCCGAAAACCGTTGAGTCACGCGTCATTAGACAGAAGTGCACTTAAAACTTAGTTAGGAGTTGTAAGTGATGTGATAATGAGAAAATGCGGTCACGAGTCCGAAAGCAAATCGATTTTGAACGTTCATTAGAGCATATTAGAACTTTCAATAATCGATTTTGGGGTAATCACCAGTTTTATAATCGTTATACATTATAGTATATAGTTATAAAATTAATAGTGTGTTATTATAATAGTACTAAAATTTCAATATTTATTTTGTCTGTTGAGCAAGATTATTTTAATTTAAAAATATACTAATAAAAATACCCGTAGCTGTTAAGGCCAGTCGTGTCGCAGGGAGTACAAGCCTGCGTAAACGCGACAAGTTGTGGGTTCGATTCCTACTAGAGGTAATAAAATATTAAATATTTTCATTTCCTCACTCTGGTAATGAGGCAAAGCGTTGAGTTCTGTTACTCAACACGCAATGTCTCGAGAATTCTGTGAAAAGTTAGCAATGGAGTCTCTTAACTCTAGGTCCCCAAATTGCCGCTAACTACCGTACTATGATACAGCGTGAAGCTAAAAAAAATAAAAAATAAAGATTTCTTCAATAAAAGGATTAAGTATTAATAAATTGCCTATATTTCTGTTGTTTTCATATAATTATGTATGTACAAACGAAAATGTATTCTTTCGATGTGGCATTGAGAAATAAATACTAATTCCCTAACTCTAATCTCTAGACATCCAATGTTAAGATAAAAGGACATATTATTTATTTATATATGGCAATAATAGTATGTCATGCTAAATATATATCTAGAATATTCTTTATTTCCACTATAATATGTATATTCTACAGCTTTATGCAAAGTGAATGTGATAAGGAAAATCGATATGAAGATTTGCTCGCCCAACCGTTATTTTTTATTTTCGCTTCTTCTATATTTTACCTAAAGCGAAGATGTAAAGAGCAACATTTATAGCTTCTTGTGAATATTTTCCATGTAAAAAATATTATTTGTTCTTTACTGCTGTGTTAGAAGGGAAAACAATGCGTTGTTTTTGTTGGCTATAGGTATTTATGCATATAGCATGTTAGGTTGACGAAACGTAATTTTGAACTCTCCGTTCTCCACTTTCCGCTTAATTATTTAGACATTTTATGTGACGGAACTCAACATGAGAGCGATGAAATGAAAACTGATTCATTCCCTTGATTGGGAACCAAATCTACAATCATCGCGTAAACAAGCAGATGGTGTGCCGCTGCGCTACGAGGGGCAGATGAAATACTGTACTGATTATACCATAATATTTCATGGGCAGCACATAAATATTAAAGTCATCTCTATTCTCTATTTATACAAACAAAGACGGTTGCTTAAGATAAATAACAATAAAAAGATTTACTTTGTATGTAAAAAATACTTAAAATAAGTATAGACATATGGTTATAGTAACTAGCGATTAATCCTATATGTTACTTATAAAATTATCAATTTCCACATATATACGAGTCTGTAATATATTATATAACGTTAATTTCGCTTTAAAAATAATAATTATAGGACTTTTTCTGATATATTGCGTGAAATATAGTCAGGTGTTGAATGACGCGGCTCTCGTAGTTCAATTATGCGAGCATTTAGGGAATGTTTGGTAGAATTTTTCGATTAAGATGTATTCACACTGAACGTACAATGAACAGGCGTGAGAGTATTTAGAAGAAGGACTTCTTAATAAAATACTATAGACCGTACGGTTTTTTATTTATTTTTAAAATGTAATTGTTTTTTTAATTAAACTAAATAGTAAGTAAATATTAAGTATTTGTGATCGAATAATTTAATTTAAATTATATTTCGTAAGATCACATTAATAAAGATTATTAAACTATACTAAAAAAAGTTATATTAACAAAATTCCGAAGAAAACGAGCTCACACTGCTAGAATATTATCATAATATATCTATCGTATTTAAGAAATATTAAGAAAATTAAACCACGCTTAAAAGCTAAATTATACCTGACAAAATAATACCTTTAACGGCGTACATTGTGATATAATTAAGCTTTTAATCTATTACACAATTTAATAGAAAACGCGAACGTTTAGTTAGAATAAAGCCTAACTCGGTGCTTTACTGGCTAGCAGCTGCGATCGTTATTGAAAATGACAGGGCAAAATGTATCTCGCATATATTCACACCATAAAGTGTTCTTCTAATTTACGTTTTACGTTTTCCATGTTTTTAAGTAAATTGATTTTTAAATAATGTTTGTTCCACAATAAAGGATAGAAAATTATTTATTTTAGTTACGCATTAAAATTCTAAAGTAAGGGGATTTGACATCTCTTGAAATTTGAAAAATAAAAAATAAAAATAAAATTTGAAATAGCTTAGTAACATTTATATTGATAAGAAAAAGAAATATAAAAGAAAATATTGGACAGGAACAATATAAATGAATTTTGACGTAGTTTTTCTAGGGTATCTCTTCGTATCTTAAAAGACAAAAGTAGAACCCAATCTCAATTTGTCAAAACGACAAAAGACAGAGAAAAAATAAATTTATACATAATTTATAATATACCATTAAATTGAAGCAATTTGCAAGGAAAGGGAACCTGGGAACCTAGTGTTATGACATTTCGTCTGTCAGCTCTATCAGTCACGCAGTTACGGACGAGCTCTATATATACATAATTATGTAGATAGATATAAAGATAGATATAAGTACTTAACGCTAAGAATTACCTACATTTGTTTATTTCCTAGAGACTGGTAGGCACATAAATGATTGCAGCCCAACTGTAGATGCTATTTATGTCAAGTATAAACTTCATAAAGCTTGTTCCGGCGAAAAGGCGAACTTTATGTGTAAGTTTTATACTTAGAGTCGCCTCACGTTTTCAGGGCTCCGGGCGTTCTTACTTGGAGTTACGGTTGTTTACTCGCAGTAAACGTTATTTATGTTTGCTATACATTTTGATTATATCTGTGTCCTGACAATAAAAAAAAACATTTTTTTTATTCTTCAGGATATTAATCCTGGAACGTCAGTGTTTTAGTTTGGGTTTTAGGTCGTGCATTTAATTTCATATATAAGTGAGAGAGTTTAGAAATACGATACGGTCTTCTTGCCCGATGTAGGCGGAATCCAGCTTTGTTAAAATAAAATTAAGGAAGCACCAAGAAAATAAATAAAAAATATCTGAATACTTGTAATTCTATTAACACTAAAATAGCATAAAATTCAAAATTAAAAAGATCTACTAAAACAACTTAAGAAATGATAATATTATAAGAAATTATTAAAGCGTAAAGGCTAGGTTAAGCTCTACATTAGGTACTTAATGAGCTCACTAGAGGACGATGTGTCAGGCCTCTCTCTACGGAAAACCAATTTGTCGTGATCACGATTTGTGACCGCCGCCTTTCACCCTGTAATCAATAGCTGATGCCAAATTGGCTGAAATTTAAAAAAGTGTAAAAAAAGCAGAAAATACTCTTCAGCATATTAAACGAAATTTTCATATATATATTTTTCTATAAGTTAGGCTGAGTAGGTAATCGAAAGGACGACTGATTAGAGATTACACACTATATTTTTTTATTTATATGCTATGGTTAAGTGTAAAAAGTGTGTCTTATAAAAATATTTGCCTCGACACAAGGGAACGGGAATCGAACCCATAGCCTGTTGCGTATACAGTCACGCACTTGTGCCCATGCACCACAACGGCTTCAGTGTAAGTAATTAATATTTGTATAAGAAAAGTTAATAAATATCATTAATGTAACTTCCAAACTGCCTATTCATATTTTTCCTACGCCAGATTGAGATCAAAATATTTTGACCAAAACCTTTATAAGACTCGTAAGGCTAATGATCAAACTACCAGGGAGCAGGCGGCAGCCTACGCCGCCACCGGAGAGGCAATTTATCGTAATTACGATTTGTAACCGCCTTCCGTGCCATAATCGATGACCTGATAAATTAATTACATAAACAAAAGTTGATATTTTGTATGTACAAAAATATAGATTTTCTTTTATTTAATGTATATTTCCGTTTCTTGGCTCTGGTGTCGAGGCAAAAAGAGCAGCGTTGAGTTCCGCCACTAAACACGCAATGCCTCCAGAATTCGAAAGTGGGGAACAGATCGTCTTAACACTAAGTTCCCTCTGCCGACCCAATAATTTAGATTTTTATGTACATTCTGTGCCTTTTGTATGATATGATTATTTTGTAGAGTTGTATTTTCTGTTCGCAAAACGTTTGAAAAAAATATTAGATTATTAAAAGGTATTTTTATTATTTCCAGAAATGGTTGTAGTGAAAGCAGACTAGAGTATTTGATAGTTAGACTATAAATACCTGTAGGTATTCTATCAAGAGGAATTTGACCATTTCTTTTTTCATACTCTATACGAGTATTTCTAAACTCTAGCTGGTGAAAAAGCAAAGTGAGTTACGGTACGATAGTTCGTAAATAAACCAGACACGTCAAGATTTATGTGTTTTGTCAATAATATATTCAAAGAAAGAACAAATCCATGGGAATAAAATGACAGAGATCCACCCTTGTTCGTGGTTAACGCAAAAACTTTTATTGTGTCGTCATTTTATTGTGTTTTTTGATATGCTATCCTGTTGGTGTTTACTTTGAAAGTAATAACTTATTCTTTTTCATTTTATATTAAGTCGTAAGTTTAATTAATGTGCATAAATAAATAACAATAAAATATACGCGATAATTGTATGTCATTATAATTTTTAATTTACGGGATTTTTATGGATATACATATATATAAATAATTTGTCTAGGTATATATTATATTAAATTATCAAAAAAATACTGTCTTTAAAACTACTGAATCCATTTTTCATTAAACAATGAGTGATACCTGAATTGGAATATATCTGATTAAATCAAAAAGGATTATATTGTTATAACTTTACATTTAGAAGAAATTTATGTACAACCGCACAAATATATAACTACCTACTCTGATGAAAATTCGCATTCGTGCTTGGCAACCTAAATAGGGCATTATACTCAATGTTCGACGAATGATGTGAAATTTTCTGTCAATGTCGATAACATTATTTCCAGTCACATATTTACCTCTTATTTAGAAAATTGATTAAAAACAATAAGACAAATCTTTTGCTTAAATATTTCTTTAAAATAAATAAATAAATCGGCTTCACGGTGTATCTCGCACACAGTAGTGTAACCAGAGGGAACCTAGTGTTAAGACACTCCGTTTCCCACTTTCTCACGAATTCTGGAGGCATTGCGTGTTAAGTGGCAGAACTTAACGCCGCGCTTTGGCTCGTCACCAGAGCGAAGAAATGGAAATATAAATGTAAATAAATATTTCACTTCCTCGAGTGGGGATTGAACCCACAATCTGTACCCACAACCTGTGCCCACGCCACGACGGCCTCAAAAGATCATTCAAAGCAAAGAAGCAGCATAATTGTAATGCTGCTCCAGAAATTTATGAGTATCTTAAAATAAATCAATTCAGTTTAGTTAAT
>JAEBDU010006315.1:0-12779 GCA_016802625.1 Heliconius numata | reverse complement strand
TAAACAAAAGTTTTCACCCCACCACGGCATGCATAATAATTTCGTTGTCCCAGGACGAGTGACCCAATTTTACGGTGCTCTGTCGCTGACCCAGGGATAGTGACCTACTGCCGCTCCATGGGTTAAGCAACGAGATGGGATCGGCGTCACTTTTAATCATTTTTATTTAAAATATTTATTATGAAAGATAATACAAGATAAACAATATTTTTTATTGAACCCATCGTGAGAGCAAGGTATCGTGTCTGGCTGCAAACGCGGTGGTTGGTTCGATCGTGACTCGAAAAAATCATTATAATTAAATTATTTTCATTTCTCCGATAATAAGTATTATAATTAAGTAGTATGATAAGTCATAGAGCGGCGTTGAGTTCACCACTCAATATGCCACGTCGAATTTAAGCGGCGTCGAAGTGAAGCGGGAAATAGAACGTTGGGATAGTAAGTTTTCTTTGTCTAGCCTGCGGGAAAGCGAGAAAAACCATGAAAATACTTTTATAAACATATATTTCATTCAAATAAATGTATATCTATCATAGTTAAGCAAAAAAAAATAGTATGGAGTATCCGTATACCAATCATCCCCTCATATACGTTCAATTGACTAGAAGCTTAAGAGCGTGAGCTTTTACAAACACAGCAACGCTTAATTCCAAGCCTACAAAAGACGTTCGTTCATGTGACGTTCATGTATGGACCATTTTTAATTCAATTAAGCTTTAAAGCTCTATAGGGATAAAAAGCAAGTGCTGGAATTACGTGAGGCGACAGACAGATTAGTTAATCAAAATGTTTGATTTGTTTACTTTATTAAATTTGGGAGATGCATAAAGACAACGTGGGTCCGATTCTTGTTCAAGGTACTGAATTATTTAGTCACTCTTAAGTCCCGCCATTCAACCCACTATGCCATGAAAATTAGACGGAGTATGGGGAACGGAGTGTATTAACACTAGATTACCTCTACCTGCGTGAAGCTACTTATACAGCGTGAAGCGCGTTGTAAAACAATTATATTACATGAATTATTAAGCCTTTGTAATAAAGGAATAGCTACCTTATATATAAAATATATAAAAACAGAATAATCAAAACAAATCAAGAAAGCTAATTTGTATGTCATTTATTATTTGCCATGGAAGATTCCGATCGAAGCTAGGGCACACTTTCCTTTGATTGTTATATTATGTGACATTTAGATAATATAGATCTATGAAAATGAGTCGCAAAGATAATTGAATAACTACTGGTGGCATTTATGAATTTTATGTAACTTTTGTTTATATACGTAATTGTTTTATTTTTTATATTTATAGATATGAAAGTATATATGTGAGGCCAGTCATGGAGTAGGGGCACAAAGGGTGACTTTAAGCGCGACTGGGTGTGGGTTCGATCCCCACTCGAGGAAATGAAATATTTACTTAAATTTATATTTTCATTTCTTCGCTCTGGTGGTCAGGAAAAGCGCAGCGTTGAGTTCCGCCACTAAACACGCAATGTCTTCAGAATTCGGCGGAAAGTGGCGAACGGAGTGTCTTAACACTAGATTCCCTTTACCTACCCTGCTGTGTGTCCTGGTTCTCTTAGTAGAATAATACTGTGAAAACCGGTAAGAGAACCAGCGCTTCATAAATCAATAGTCAATACAATCTATACTATTTCCAAAAAAAATATCAATCACACTATCCCCGAGTTCCGTAGATTACACAAATATCACGTAGCAATCGTGCAACGTGCAGACAGACAAAAAGTTTAAAAGGTGTAATACGCTCCTCTCCGGCTACCGTGATCCGCGCAAACACCGCGATCTGTCAACAGTTTAGGCGAGAACCTTTTAAGTTTTGAATTCATTAAGAGGAGTAGGATACTAAAATAGATCTAGATTTAGGTCTCAAGTGATATTCCGTGAGTCCGTACTGGTAATTAGTGTTTTTGTTTTCTTTTCTTTACTCCATGTGTTTATATAGATGATGGTTTATAAAGTTTGAGAATAGAAAATTACGCTAGTTGTATTTAGTAAACTTTTTACATATTTTTACGTTCTTAAATGTACATTTTAATTTTAAAGCTATTTGTGGATTTCATTTAATTATCTAGTGGACTGGTATTGGTGGTGGTAAAGACGACAGGTTCTAGGTTCGATTCCCACTCTAGGAATTGAAATATTTAATAGTTAAATTTTCCCCGGTAACGAGGCAAAGCGCGGCGTTGAGTTCCGCCACTCAACATGTTACCACCACGCCACCTTCAGAATTCGGAAATAAAAATGTTACCAAAAGCGAAGGAAATAAATATATTAAATATTTAATTTCCCCGAGTGCAGTCACACCCGTGTGCCACGGGGCGACGAGGGCATCAAGATTCTAAGATGATTTCTTTATAATATTCCTCGTTTGTAGGAGCTATCGAAGCGTATGTTCATAAGGGCCTGTTATCCATTCAATTCTGTGCCTATTTCGCGAGCATACATTTATAACACCAATAAAAACTTGGAAAGCAGCTTTCGAAAAGTTTCGCACATTGAACTTTTAAGTTGCAACGCATTCAAAGATATTATAAGATATCGAGCTTTTTATGTCATTGAATGTTTTATTTACATTTTTTTACATTGTCGAATTGTATAAAATTCATACACTTTTTAGCTTAATGAGGTCGGTGAATTTGATATTTTTTATTTTTTTTTATTATAATAAACCTTGAGTATCTTTCGTTCTAATAAACATACGTAAAGTAAAAGTTAATTATATTTTCGTATAGCACGAAAACAAACAGAAGTTATATTAATCAAACATTATTTTCAGGTAATACGTAAAATTACGATATTATACTCTTATTATACCATTATTTATTAAAACGTCCGTCCGTGCAGCCAGGACAAATATTAAATAACAAATTGACATTCGATGGATATTTGTATTTATATTTATTCGTAGCAATATTATTATTTGTAAACGATAAGCATTAGCGTACGATTGTAACGCAAGGATTGTGGGGCCATTATAGTTATATTTTCACTTCCTCGCTCTGGTAACGAGGTAAAGCGGGGCGTTGAGTTCTGCCACTCAACAATTCGGCAAAAAGTAGAGAACCGAAGTGTCTTAACACCAAGTTCCCTCTGCCTACCTTGATATGTGCAGTATACAGTGTGAAGCTATAAAAAACAAAAACACTCACATATTCTTATTTCCACTGCTATTTGACCTTTGTAATTTCTTCGCTCTAATGTTCTCCTTGTCCAACGAGGCTCTCTGTTCATCCATTCTGTTTGACTGACACCGTACTAGGAGCTCCATGAAAGTCTCCGCGGGATTCTCTTCTTCTGATTCCGTTCTTACTATTCTTTCTCTTTCTTCGTCTTTCTTTTTGCCGTCGGGTGTTATCTGTTGGAGAAGTATCTTTTTTTACTTACTTAATCTAGCGACCAAACTTTAGCTTCGCCTGTTTATACAAACTTACATTTAGCTTCACGATGCAATATCGTGATATTAATTGTAATCTGTGTGCTATTCTTACGCTACTGTAAAGTTTCATCAAAATCCGTTGAGTATGATATTCGTGTAAGTTAAACAAACATCCATCATCATCATATCATTTTACATTGATAACATGATACACGAATCAATACATCACTTAAAAATATTGTCAACGAAGATTTTGGGGCGTAGGTTCGTTTTTTAAAATTATATCTTTACTCTACACTTACAAATCTTTATTGTTGTTAGTTTGTTTAGTTGAACGTGCTAATCTCAGGAACTACTGGATTGAATTTAAAAAATGTATAATGTCTCACAAAAGTAAAGTTATTTCCAATTAACTTTAGTAACCTCAAAAACTAGTACTAGATAAAAAAAACTGTCCCAGTTACCAGAACAATAGTTCCAGGTTCAAATTTTTCACAAGAAACATTTAATATGATAGCGAAAATGTTTTCATTGAAGTACGCAATATTTTAGTTTCAGCAAGCGTTATTGAATAATACTTTACGTTATTGTACATAATACAGCCGGGTAGAAAGAGAAGATAATCTTACACACTACATAATTTTTAACACGTAGCGTGTTGTATGGCGGAACTCAACGGCGCGCTTTGTTTTGTTACCAGAGGGAGAAAACGAAAATAATTAATTCCACCGAAACCCAGAACTGTCACGTTTACTGTCAGACACTATGCCGCTGCGCTATGACAACCTCAAAATAAATCATAATAAAACTCTTTTTTATATTTATTCAATTCCAACACAGACACTAATACCCAAATTAACTGTGATAAAAACCATTTATAACGTAGTTCCAGAAACTTTATAAAATCTTCTAAATCGAACCTATTACTACGTTAAGCAGACACTATCACTTACAAATTTAACTACTTAAACCAATTTTTTACCTATATCAAAAACAGCTGGTCCGTTCTCTGTCAATTTACACATAAACACTTATTAAGCTTAAATTGAGCAAAGATTGGGATTGAATCCACCACCATTCTATGCTCACAGTACCTATATCGACTATAGCATCCTATACACACACTAACTTCCAACTATAAGCCTTATAGAAAGCCTTCTAGAAGCTTCTAGTGAATCTTGTGCAAAAAAAACCTTTAATTACCCTAATCCATGACCATTTCATACACAGATAGACACAGACTATATACGATGATGATGATGATGATGATGTCCTCCCAGACGTATCCGTCGACGGCGACACACTGTTATATTTCGACTAATTTATATTTCGACGTTCGTGAGCGCGAATGTGACTTGCAAAGCCAAATTTAATTTTAAAGATTCGGTCACAGATAGCGCAGTGAAGCTGCCCATTATCATTATAAGTGTAGTTATAGGAGGGCTTGGGTCGAGTTTTCAGAAGCTGGCGTTTGGCGTCAAGATGTTCGATGCGAGCGCGCTCAAAATTAATAATACCCGTTTTGACAGCATTTCGCCACTCCGGTCTCCGAGTAGCAAGCTCCTCCCAAGAATCGCAAGATATTCCACAGGATGTTAGGTGGCGCTTCAGAACATCCTTGTAGCGTAGAAATTGTCCTCCGGTTTTGCGCTTTCCTGAGCTAAGCTCTGAATAAAAGACTGACTTTGGCAACCTTGAGGAGTCCATACGCACAAGGTGTCCAGACCAGCGTAGTTGACACTTCGTTAGCAGACTCTCCATACCGGCAATTTTCGTCCGACGAAGAACTTCAGAGTTAGAGACACGATCCTGCCATTTCAAACGAAGGATGGTGCGGAGACACTTCATGTGAAAGACGTCAAGACGCCTGATGTCACCCTTGTACAGACACCAGGTTTCCGAGGCATACAGAAGCAGAGGTATTATGATTGCTCTATAGACGGCAAGTTTTGTGTGAAGCTTTAGGTCGTGAGACTTCCATACTCTTTGGTTCAGTTTACCAAAAGCAGCAGCGGCTTTGGCGATTCGCGCAGATATATCAGACTCGAGACGATTGTCGTTACGAACTAGACTCCCTAAATACCGGAAGGTATTGACTTCGACTAGTTTTTTCCCACCCAAGTAGACAGCAGTGTCACTAGCAGATTTTCCCCTTACAGGCTGTTTCAGAATCTGAGTTTTTGACGTGCTGATTACAAGGCCGAATTTTCGACAGGAGTCGTCTAGGTTGTCGACGTATCTTTGCAGATTCTCCACACTGTCAGCCATAAGGCAAACATCGTCTGCATAAAGAATTTCCAGTACAGATGTCCGCTGGATTTTATGTTTTGCTCTGAAACGGGTAAGGTCAAGTACATTCTTGTCCATACGAACATTTAGCGAAACACCATCATTGCAGTTCCTAAGGGCATCCTTCATAACCGCAGCAAAGTATATAACAAATAAGGTTGGAGCCATTACACAGCCTTGTTTCACTCCGCTTGTTACATTAAATTGTTCTGTAAAGTCGTTTCCGTGGCGTACGCGGGCCATCATGCCTTCATGAAATTGACGCACTAAATTTACGAACTTCACAGGACAGCCATATTTCTCGAGTACTATCCAGAGGGCAGATCTTGGTACGCGATCAAAGGCCTTTTCCAGGTCCACAAAACACATGTAGAGGTCACGGTGTTGCTCAAGGCTTTTTTCTTGTAATTGTTTGACAACAAAGATGGCATCAACCGTCCCTCGATTTGGCCTGAAACCATACTGGGTGTCGGGAAGGAAGTTTTCAGCTAGCGTACACAGGCGCTTGTTGATGATATGCGCCAGGATCTTGCCAGCCACTGAAAGCAAAGCGATTCCTCTAAATGAGCTGCAATCTGAGAGGTCCCCTTTGCCTTTGTAAAGCTTAACAATAGTAGCATCCTTCCAGTTTTGTGGAACAAGCTCATCAGCCCAAATTTGTTGAATTAGGGCAAACAGTCTAGATTTAATGTTTGGTCCTCCGTATTTGAAAACTTCTGAAGGAAGACTATCTGCACCTGGTGACTTGCTGTCTTTCAAACCATCTATAGCGGAAACAAATTCTGCAAGTGACGGTGGCTCATCCAACTCAGACGCGACAGGCAGGTTTTCAAGGGCATCGATATATTGTAGATCCACTCCTTGACTACCGGGATTGAGCACTTCATCAAAATGCTCAGCCCAACGAAGGAGAACTTCTGCGGGATCAGTCAGTCTCTTGGTCTTATCTCGCGAGTATACTGGGGCTGTCTTCCTAGTCCGAGGTCCAAAAACGCTCTTAAGTCCCTCGAAGAATTTAGCAGTATGGTTGGTATCTGCCAGCCACTGTAATTCTTCGGATTTTCTGATCCACCAGTTACCTTTTAATTGGCGCACTTTTATTTTAAGTTCCTGCTGCATGGATTTTCGTTGTCCAGAGTCAACAGTGCTTCTCAAAGTAGTTCTGAAGTTCTCAACAAGTTTTAGTATCTCTTCATTAGAATTATCGAACCAATCTTGGTGTTTCTTCTGCAATTTACCTATAACTCTTTGTGATACTTCATGTAGGGTCTCCGCGTACAAACGCCATTTGACATCAATGGTTGAGTCACCATCAGCACTGGACATAGCATAATCAAATTCTGCGTCAAGGAGGAGCCGAGTTTCCTTGTCGTTTATTAACTTTGTAAAAGCTAGTTTCGCTGGAGTTTTATGTTCTGCTCTGCGCGGAGGCTTGTAGTTAAGCCTCATTTTGGATCGAATGAGACGGTGATCTGTCCAACCCTGGGCACCACGCATCGCTCTTGTGATAAGTACATCCTTCAGGTCACGCCTTCGAACTATGATGTAGTCAAGAAGATGCCAATGGCCAGAGCGCGGATGCATCCAAGATGTTTTGTATTTATCAGGTAGCCTGAAGAACGTATTTGTGATACTAAGCTCAAATTCCGCACATAGGGTCAATAATGCAGTACCATTGGTGTTGCACTTTCCGATACCGTTCTTGCCCAGTACGTTTCTCCAAGCTATGTGATCCGTCCCAACACGCGCGTTGAAATCTCCGAGAAGAACAATCTTATCCTGCTGTGGTAGGTTGAATAGAACTGTACGAAGGTCTCCATAAAATTTGAACTTATCCTCATCTGATGAGGTCAAGGTAGGAGCGTAAATGCTAATGAAATGCAGGTATTTACCAGGTCTTACGTAGAGTCTCAGAGTCATGATTCTATCACTGATGCCTTTTGGAGGTTCAATTAGAGATCTAGCTATCTCATTTCTTATAGCAAAACCTACACCACTAGCGGATCGCTCTGTTGCTGGTTTACCTATCCAGTAGTATGTAAACCCACTGAGTCTCTCACAGAGCTCGCCACTGTCTGCTAGATGCGTTTCACTAATTGCAGCGATATCGATGTTATAGCGGGACAGTTCACGCGCAATGAGCGCTGTTTTTCGCTCGGGACACAAGTTGTTCTCGTTGTCTAGCAAAGTTCTTACATTCCAAGCAGCTATAGTAAAAGGTTTCGTATAATTGTGTTTCTTTCGACCGCATTAAGATGGTGACCGGGCGACCGCGGTTAGCCGACCGGGAAAAAGTGAGACGAACTTTGTTTAGGCCACCTTTTCTAGGCCCCTCCCCGGATTGGGGAAAGCAGTGCGATCCCTAAATAGGGCTGCTTTGTCAATGGGCGAGCTGCCGAACCAGACTTCCGTCTCAGTCAAGTCATGAAACGACCATCACCGCTCAACCGCCTACGTGCAGAGATCCAGCTAGGGACCAAACTCACCAGATCAGTACCCCACCACCAGTCTCCATCGCCGCAGGACTTTGCTCACTGTCCGAATTATTGCCAGGTGTCATCTGCGCGGGAATATGTTATAGTACGTAAGTGTGTGCGCAAACACAGACGCACTCTCTCGTCCGCCCGCTCCTTCTTCCAATGGAACGGAGTACCGCTACGATCAGAGGAACGATTGGATGCAGTGTCTGACCGACGGTAACTGCACGCGCCCTCTACCGTCGCCCTGGGCCATCCACCTTGCCTTGCTGAATCGCCATCTCCGCCAGGCCCTTTTGCATTATCTGCGTTGGGCTGCCATCCTCGCCGAAACAGACTTTTGTGTTTAGCAGGAGGGAACTGCTTTTCTTGGACCTAGAGAAGGAAAGTAGGGATGGGATGGAAAGGAAAATGGTAAGAATGGGAAGGGATATAAAGGGGAATAGGATACTACTGCCTGGAAGTTTGAGAAGAAAAGACAGTAGAAGCTCGGGAAGCCGGGGTCGCGTACCCGTGTACCACACCGCAACTTTTGGTCCAAAAGCTGAGATGGATACCCCTGACTGTAGACACAGTAGCACAGACTATATACACAGTAGCATATATATACGAATAGTCTAACTAGCAAAGAATAAAAAGGCGTTTTAGTATTTTTTATGGGCTCCAATGTAAAGACGCTCAAACTTTGAATTTTCTACCATCCTGCACACATAGTATTCCACGCTCAACATTACCTGTATTAGTGACAACTGCTCCATACTCTGTCGTCTAACACGTAGAGCGTTGAAGGGTGTTCTGGGAGCTTGTACATTCTCTTGAGGGGGCGAAGGCGCATTGTCGACGGGGAGCCCTAGGACTTTGCATAAGTCGCCTATATTCATTTGTGCTGTGGCCATGCCTAGCACATCGCCGAGCTAAAAAGAAAATATAGGATTAATATTTAAATTTAAAAGGAAATATTTTTTTAAGTCAGTGTTTCGTAAGGTGGAGAAAAAGGAATTAATCACATTTCGACATTATCTGTTCATTTGTTTTTAATAGTAGTAATAAAAGGTTTTTTTTATTATTTAGCGGGGTAGGAAGAAGGAACCTCGTATTATATAGAGATCGTTTCTGATATTTCTGTCTACTTTTTAGTACATCGGGCGGATCACAGCGCCGTGCTTTGTTTAGCAGAGTAGTATATAAGTAGGCAGAGGGAACCTAGTGTTAAGACACTCCGTTCCCCACTTTCTGCCGAATTCTGGAGGCATTGCGTGTTCAGTGGCAGAACTCAACGCCGCGCTTTGCCTCGACACCAGAGCGACAAAATAGAAATATAAGCGTAAATAAATATTTCACTTCCTCGAGTGGGGATCGAACCCACAACCACCGTGTTACAGTCACACACTTGTGCCGCTGCGCCACGATCTCAATTAATAGTAGTTATGTATACATTTTCCCTAGTTGAAATTCAATTAATAAATATGTTTATATATATGAATAATAATATAAATAATAATAACATAAATAAAGAGAAACATAAATAAACATAAAACACCTAAGCTTAATTAAATAATTTACTCATTACAGACATATTAGAAACGTATGTTAATTTCGGGCCCTTGGAGGCTATATGTAATCTTTCTCTTATATTCCCATTCTCTTGAATAATTTTTTGGGATTTATGAATGGCGTTCTCTCAAAAAATATTTCATCTAACATTAATAATATTGAAAACATTGTAACTTTACTACGAAAACTTCTAAATAGAGAGATATTCCTAAATCTCTACACTAAACAAATACTTTCTGTGAAAAAACATGGTTCAAAAATCAGTAAAATCTCAACTAAAAAGAAAGAAAACCGTAAAATATGCACCTCTTTAGAAATATTATAATGTTCCTTCGCATAATACAAAGCCTTTTCATGGTTTCCCAAAGCAGCATGAGCGTTGCCGAGAGACCAACAAGCTCTCCCTTCTCCTACTCTGTCTTGCAACTTCCTCGCGGCCGAGAGATGACGGGCGTGGTACTCTTCCGCTATACGGTATTCTCTTAATAAAGTGTATGTGTTTCCCAGGGAATAACATGCTTGGGCTTCAACTGCTGAATCCCCTAGTTCTTCTGCCAGCGCGAGTGTTCGTCTATTAGGTATGAGTAAAATTGATTTATTTAGTATCTATTTTTTTTTATTTATTTAGGGTTGATATGGAAAAATGTAATTTTATACTTATAACTAACTATAACTGAGATTTAAGTATTGTCTGCGACATAAAAAGGCTGGCAATTTTCTGATAGCCGTTTCATATATTGGAAGTTTATTATCAAATGATGTTTTTTCTTTGAGTGCCAAATAGGTAATAACAACAATATAATACAAACATTCATACTGGGAATTGAACCCTCGACCATCATAAATAGCCAAATAACACAACAAAAACTGCTGAAAATAGTAGTAGTAAAGAAAAGTAAGTTTAAATAATTTAAGAAATTTAAAAGCTAAGTTAAATCGTCATCTGCCATTCCATACAAAGTAAGTTTTCTGCGTAACTAAATGGAATGAGCGCAAATAATTAAATTCGCTACCATTTTAAATAAAACACAGTATTATGAGTTTAGCAAATAATATTCATCGCGACTGCAACAGAAGTATCATATTATACATAAATTTCGCGTTATTTCGCGTTGCAACCAAAGATTTATTATACATCTTACTTTAATATAATAAAAGTCAAAGTTTGTGAGGATGTTTGTATCACATTCACGCAAAAACTACTAAACGGATTTAGATAAAACTTTGCAGTGATATAGCTTATATAGAATAACACATAGGTTACAATTTATGTAAAGATTTTGTATAATTTTTCTATAATATAACAATAAGCGGGCGAAGCTACGTTTCGTTCCGTAGATACACACATTTGTAAAATATTTAAACAAAGAATAAAAAATAGACGTTTGACGAGAATTGAACTCGTAGCTCACCGCACTTATATATGTAAGTAATTTATGAAAACAACTAATCATATACATATTCAAATATTGTAAAAACAAATATTGCGTATCTGACCAAATCGGAGAAATGAAAATATTTTGAAATAAAAAAATACAAAAATTCACTTTGCTAAAAAGAAGACTAATATTATAATTTTATTAACTTTGCGCAATGTTTAATGTATTTAAAGAAAATAAAAAATTAACCACAAAGAATAATTGACACTCGCTCATAGCAGGATAGGCAGAGAGAATTAAGTTTTAAGAAACTCCATTCCTATTAAGACACATTCCCCACTTGCCTCCGAATTCTAGAGATATTTCATGTCAAATGGCGGATCTCCACGCAGCGCTTATCTCATTACCAGAGCGAGGAAATAGTTCATTCCTCCAAGTGGGAATCGAACCCACAACCTACACGCCACGACTGGCCTCACAATTAAAATTGCATATAAGAATTATAAACAATTAAGGGCAGCAGGACTTGAACCTGCATCTATTAAAGGCTAAAGGCTGGCAAAAGCCTATCGCTACATACATTTGCTTTGCAGTGAATAAGGTATTCACTGAATACCGACAAATATTTTTTTCCTGGGCTACGGTGCCTCAGACATACAGATACACGAACATGCAGGCACGTCAAATTTGTAATATTTATCTCTTTACATCATTTTAAGGTTAAAAACAGAGTTATTAATACAAACAAAATAAAATACAAAACAAGAGTGATACATCACTAGCAAAAAGAAAAGAAAATAGAAAATACTCACTTATAATGTTCAGCAGCGTTTTCAAATTGTCCCAAAAATATATGTGAATTTCCCAAGTTACTATTGGCACGTCTCTCCGCCGGTCTGTCGCCTACTTCTTGAGCTATCCTTAATCTCTCCGTGTGATACTTGATAGCTCGTGTAAAGTCACCTAGAAGGTAACAAGTGTTGCCGAGATTTCCACACGCCCGGCCCATTGCTTGTCGGTCACCTAAACTACGCATTAATTCGAGATTCTCTCTGAAATGAGGGAAAAAAAAATCTGAATATCATTAATATTATAGCTAGGTGAAGCATACAAATTAGCATGTTTCATGGCTGAAAAGTTCTGAAGAAAAAGCTAGCATACTGAGATGTAAGTTGAGTATCCATATATAGGAATAGTAACAAAACGTGGAGTCGTGGAGGAGTAGCATAAAGGTGTGACTGTGAACGCGTCGGTTGTAGCTTCGATTCCCTACTGGCAGGAAAACAAATATATTTGCATGTCCTCGCTCTGATAACGAGGCAAAGCGCGGCGCTGAGTTCCGCCACACAACACGTAATGCCTCAAGAACTCGGTGGAAGGTTTCTTGCCCTGGGCATGGAACACATTGCCCAAGTAGTACAAGGCGCGACCTTCACTTAGACGGTCGCCCAGAGAACGAGAATTCTCCAAATGCCTTTTTCCCACCACCATAGCAATGAGATTGGCGTTTAACTACGCGTGGATAACTTCAGCTTATAATTTAGTTTCAGGTAATATTTCCAATACAGTGTAGAGTGTTTTAGTATTTTAGTATTTTCATAAAAAGACTAAAACACTTACTCATAATAAGCAACAGCCTGCATCAGGCTCTCTCTAACATCTTGCGGGAAATGGCC
>JAEBDU010006313.1:0-12313 GCA_016802625.1 Heliconius numata | reverse complement strand
ACTGTTTGGTTGCACAAAGGTATGTTAAAGAAACTCTTTTATTTATTCTCCTCTATTTTTTTCTATACATGTGTTATCAGCCGTAGTAGCTACGAGCTGATAAGTGGAAGGCAACTACTTCTTCTTTATGTGCTATTCCCCGATGTCTCATGCTTTCTTGAGGTGGCAAATGCTTTTAAGGATTGTCAGATGTCTTGCAAGATGGTTGTTTATCAAGAAATTTGTTCTTTCACCAATGGGACATCAATAACATAATATTAATTATTTTCAGGTTTTATTCAAAATGGACTTAGATGGAACTGGGACTCTAGTAGACACAACAAAACTACCACTTGTTATGAAATGTCCAATAGAAAGTTATACATTTGATAAATTTAGACAAATGTGTATAATGTCAGGATGTGATTATTTAGCTTCTTTGCCAGGCATAGGCTTGGCCAAAGCTAGGCAATTTGTGACAGCTACGCAGGATAGTAATTTTGCTAATGTGGGTATTATATTTATGCGATGGTTGTGGGTTTGTAGTCTATTCAGGGCAAATAATTTTCATTTTGTGATTCTGCTAGTCCAAGTGCAGTGTTGACGGTTCTGAATCAATGTGCAGTGGTTCGAAGCGGAAAGAGAGTAGAGAGAGGAATCATTTAATATTCTTCTAAAATTCTTCATGTTTACTTTGGCTTTGGCTATAAAGGGTGTAAAGTAGAAAAAATTATTATAATTTTGAACCATAATTGACTAAGCTGAGTCAAAGATTTATCAACACTTTCTTGAGCTAAGGCTGTTAATATAAATGTGAAATCAAGGCCGTCATAGCGCAGTGGCACAAGCTTGTGACTGTAAACACGTCAATGTCGGTATTATTCCCATTCTGAGAATAATTTATTTAATATTGTTATTGCAGGCCCTTAGAAAATTACCCAGCTTCTTCAACAGATCAAATTTAGTAGTAACAGATGAATATCGCGAGAATTTTCTTAAAGCAGAGGCCACGTTCAAACATCAATATGTATACGATCCTATAGAGAGGAAAATGTTACGACTTACTGAACCTGATGACGAAGGTAATGTAATTTTTATTTGTATTTTTTTTTTACCTAATATGTCTATACATCCTTTCGCTGATCTATTTGTCTACTGAGCCATCAACTAGTCAGTCTACCAATCAAACAACAAATATGTAAACCAACTGAACAACTAACTACTCATTCAACCAATTGAACCACCATCAAATCAACAAATGATCAATCAGTGAAGCAACCAGCCAAGTAATTAGGCTACCAACTAATTAATAACTGTTATTAAATCTTCCAATACTAGTTTTTACCACACAGGAAAATAGTTTTTAGTTGAATCTAATAACTATTACAAAGATATTATAGCCAAAAAAAAAAATTTTATATTGTCGATTCCTCGCTATGGTAACAAAACAAAGCGCGTCGTTGATTTCTGCCTTTTAACTCGCAATGCCTGGAGATTAATACTAAAAATACTAGGTTACCTGCTACCAGGGTGCGTGATACATCGTGAAGCTAAAAAATGTAGATTAAACTAAAAATCAAATTAACTTCACGCTGTTTCCTGCACACAGCAGGGGGGAGCCAAGTATTAAGACAATTCGTTCCGCACATTCCGCCGACTTCTCCGCCCTGTGACGCTGTAAAACCAGTAGGTCAACAGCAATAAAATCCAGTCGAAAAAAAAAACCGCCGAATTTTTCGAGGCATTGCATATTAAGTGGTGGTACCACTTACGCCCAGGAAATGAAAATATTAAGTATACCGTATACTTACGGGGAAATGAAAATATTAAGAAATAATATTTAATTCCCTCGAGTAGGGATCGAACCCACAACCTTTGCGTTACAGTCACACCCTTGTGCTCCTGCAGGATAACAAATATATTAGTAAATATGTGTATTTTATTACAGATATAGAACTAGCCTTATGTGTTAATGCAGGAGAATTGCTAAACTCTAAAATTGCGTATCAATTGGCTCTCGGCAACATAGAGCCTTTCACATTGAACAAATTAGACGATTGGGACCCCGACATTAATAATACGGTATTTATTTTGTTCTTTATTAGTTGTCGCTTGAGATTTCGTTATGTTTATGATACCTGCTATTTTTGCTTTTATCGTCGACTGTACAGTACGGTACAGTCGGACATGATTGTACTATGCTTATCAATTCTCAATTACTTGTGCTGTAACCTGAGACCAAAATGCAGTGTCGAGTTCAATACAAATTAACACAAGGTATCTCTAACACTGCCTACCCTGCCTACCCTATAAACACTTAATAAAATTATGACTTATTAAAATTTGATGTTAGAATTTTTAAAAAATATGTAAAATGTTATATGTATACATTTTACATACTATTAATAATAATCTGAAAATGTTATCTGTATACATTTTACATATTATTAAGTAAAAAACAAATTAATTAAAAAAAAATATATTACAGTATGAACAAGTGAAAACTACAAATTGGAAAGACAAAGGTGTTTCAAATCACCCTAGCATCTGGAATCCATCGTTTTCTGAATATCTAAAAGAACAATGTCCGTGGGCGAAAAAAATAAATAAATTAGAACCTATAATATCAACAGAAACAAGAAGTAGGAAAAAAATTGTCACTTTAGTTAGTAAATATGTGCCAGAGACTCAGGATCAAAGGTATTATAAGCATATATTAAGGTCGAAGAATGTGCTTATTTGGGCACGTTGAATGAATGAGTGATGAAAGAATGGCAAAAAATATCTATGATGGAAAAGTGAGTGGTGAGAGAGGTAGGGCAGACCTCGATTGTCCGTCGAAAACACAGTATCAATGATAAGTTACGTAAAGAGCATAAGAACGCCCAGAGGGCATGTATGAACAGGTGGATGAACGTGGACGAGGCGAAAGAGTTATGCAGAGACCGTAGCATTTGGCGCTCCGTTCTCTCTGTCTACCCCGCCAGGGATACAGCGTGAAGCTAGTTAAGTTTAGTTTTTTTTATTAAAGTTAGTTGTAGGTGGGTAGATTTTATTTTAGCATTTTTTTCTTAATTTAATTATTCCCATTCGTTACGCCCCTGGAGGACAACGCGTGGCGTTGAGTTACTTCACTCATCATGAAATAATTAGGAAATTGATGGTGAACAGTGTCTTAACACTAGGTTCCTTCTGCCTACCTCTACTATATACGTTATAAAAAAATATATATTTTTATTACAGTTTATCAATTGAAACGTTGAGCAACATGTACTGTACAGAGCCAGCAAGTAAAAAACAAAAAACAGACAATTCCGAATCATATACAGATTCAGAAAATGTACATAATATCGCCATCTTAGAAACAACAAAAAGTAACGAAAAATCACCCATACTAGAAAATAAAGAACGATCATATAGAAAATCTATGCAAAATAAAGATTTTTTAAAGAAATTAAGTAAATTTCCAAGAACAATTTTAGATAATGACGTCATTGAAAGCAATTTTTTTAATACAACCCCAATTGTTATAGAAGAATCTCCAGAAAAAAATCTAAATCCGTTCAAAGTTCAATCAAAATCTGTCGAGCAATTAGAACTAAATACAGATTTAGATATAAATTCATCACAAAAGGAAAATTCTTTTAGTCCACCTAATAGTAGTTTAGGAGATAATTTGGATAATCAAACTGACACCAGTCCAAAAACCAGGAATCCTTTTAAGCTAAATGGAAACATAAAAAGTGATACACAATGTTCAAGTGATACAGGATTCAGTGAAATGACTGACAGTGAAAGTGTTATTGAAGATTCACAGGTAATTTATTATTTTATAATAGTACATAACACATTATTTATCTAAGTAAATACATATATTAGGCCGAAAATTTTAATTCCTTAACATATATTTTTTTACAGCCAGTACTGTCTCCAATCAAATTACAACCATCTTTAGATGCATTTAAACAAAATACAAAATTTACAAATAATCATAAAAAATCAACATGTCGGGTGCCAGGGTTAAAGAAAACGATGTCTTTGCCAAATAATCAACCAACTTTGTTGAGCAAATTTGGATTTCAAAAGAAGTAAGTTTAGAACAAACGAAAAATACATATGGGGATCGTAAGTCTGTTATTTTCTGTACATTATAATCGACGAGTTGTGACCGCTTTTAAGTTAGGGTTCCTAAACTTTTACACATTGTTAACTTGTAAAGAAAACAATGAAAATGAAGAAAAAAAGCTTTGTGCATTAGATTCTAATTTAGAAGAATATTGCCATTGTCCTGCTCGTAACGGGGCAAGACGCGGCGTTGAATTCCGCCACTAACACGCAATGTCTCAACCATTAGGCGGAAAGTGAGGATGGAAGTGTCTTTATGAATAAAAAATTGTCTTAACATTAGGTTTCCTTTGTCCACCATGCTATGTGCTAAATTGCCCAATATTTCTTAATTTTTTGTTTTATTTCAGACCAGTATTAAAGAGATGAAGGAGTACAAGAATAAGAAGGTTTTATTAGAATTAAGATGAATTTAAACTTTACAATAATATTTCAAAAAGTTAATTTTTTACATATTTTATATTATTAATTAATGTTGTTGGCATTTCCAATAATTAATTACCCTATTTTTTGGATAGGGCTAATAAATACGATTTGATATCATTTAATTATCTTAAAATATGTAGTACATACTATATGATATGGAACGATATTAAAATATAGTATCGAAAGTTGTAGAGCCTTTAAGTTTCTGTTCAAAAATCAGGGTATTTTATTACTTAACAAAAAAAAAATACTAGAAAAAAATCAATAAACAATGGTGACGTAATATTTTCAATTTTATTAATACTTTGATTATACTTACATATAATTAATTTAACATAAAAACTTTTATTCGTTAAAATAATTATAAATGTTCTTTTTTTATATTGACTGACGCATCCGCACTCATAGCTGATGTAAGTTATTGTTTACAGTACGTTCAACGAGTTGAGGCCGCCTCTTAAGTTTTAAGATTTGATGTTAGAATTTTTAAAATATTTTCTTCCCGAGTTAATAATGCATTGGCACGACTCGTCGACCGTGTTGTACAAATGTATTAAATTAATACAAATCCATGCATTTATACCTCTTTAGCGTCAATTAAATGATAATTGACATCTCTGAGTATGACATTAAACTGTGAATGTCTTGATATTTTCATAGATCTAAGTTTTAAATGAGACGTGTTAATTTTGCAATTGTGATAATTAGTTGAAAGTGTTTATTTAATTATTGTGATAATGTTGATTATGTTTAATATGATGGAAATAAATATTTGAAATCGTATGTCTCGTCTTTCATTTGAAAATTACATTGTTATTTATCATTTTTATCGTTGCTGTTTTTGATCTACACTTTAATTTCAAAAGAGTCTTAATCGAGAGTGTTCTTAGCCAAAATTATATAAAATATGTTGCAGTTTGAAAATCGTCTCTTCTCAAGTTAACGAAAGCCGCTCCCACTGCTCTGATTGATTCCATACATCGTTTCCTCTCATTTTAACAATATATCCTACTGACCATCCATGGAGTATGACTAATATTTCAAAACTAAAATCAGTGAAATCGGTCCAGCTGTTCTCGATTTTATTGAAGTCTAAATATAGTAAAAGAAGTGTAAGTTAATATCTTAATAGGTCAAATCGTTACTAAGTAGCAAAAAAGAAAACTAATAAGGCCTTGACATGCACTATGACGTGTAAAAAACAAGCTGTTTGAACCGAATGATTTAAAAATAGTTTATTATCTTGGAAGAGGGTTTAATAATTAAATTTACATTTTCAGATATAATAGGTTCTATATATAAGTAAAAATAAAAATTAAATTAAGCAGCGGGAACTTAGTACTAAAACACTCCGTTTCCCACTTTGCCGAATTCTGGAGGTATTGCGTGTTGAGTGTCGGAACTCAACGCCGCGTTTTGCCTCGACATCAGAGCGTAGAAATGAAAATATGAACTTGGTGAATACACATACAATCACACACTACATACACTTTAAAAAAAAACGTTAAAGGCTATCGAAACATTTAATATGTCGCTTCCCTCACCCTTTATTCGCCACTTGTTTTTACACGGCCGTGTAATTAATGGAAATAAATTATGCATTACTTCATGCGATTAATCCAGCATAGAGTAGAGTGGCAAGTTGATAGATTGATAGTTACTTTTTATTTTATATATTTTTTTTAAGTTTTTATATTTTGTCAGGTTTATAGCATTTTAAAGTTTTTAAATACATTTTTTTACTATATAAATTCAAGCAAAAATGCTTGTTTCAAATTACTTACGACGAAAAATTAGCTTTTTCGTTAAATAAGATACCTGATTATGTTTTTTTTATTTTTTTTGTGCGTTACGCAGTATCCATGGCAGCGTAGCCAGGGAACCTAGTATTAAAACACTCCGTTCTACACTTTTCGCCGAATTTCTAGGCATTGCTTTTGTTTAGCGGCGGAAGCGGATAAGCGGATAATTATTTATTACTCCGATAGAGAATCTAATCCAAAATCTCCTTGTGCCTGTGTGCCATGGCGGCTTCATCAGTATGCTTATGTTTATTAGTAATTCTTAAGCTTTTTAATGCCTTTAAATACTAAAAACCTAATAAATATTATTTTACTCTACACTTATTGAGATACTTATTGTGTTATGCAGATCTTAAATAGTTTTAACAATTACTCATTTTAGAATAATAACAAACAAATAAATAAAAAACTCTGATATTTAACACTCTAGGTACTCCTGAGGCACAACCACAATAAAACCTATTTAAAATTAATCCGATAAAGAAATGTAACGTCGCGTCGTAAATATAATACAATTTTAACGAGGGTAACATTTCTTTTGGCCATATTTATAGGGTGTCGGAAACGTATTTTAATCTATGCGATAGAATGTTTGATAAGTTTATGTCTAATTTTAATGAGATTCATATCCTTTGTAGGTTCCGATGTGGAACGGGTTAATTTATTACGTGGACCTTTGATGTACTCTGTGATCATTAGCATGTTTTAAACATACGGTCTGTATAAGGGTTTGCATCTGCTAATTATGTAGGTAAGTATTTGTTATATTTTTTTTTTTTACGTTCCCGCTCTATTACGTATATAGCAGAGTAAGTAGGGGAGCCTATGGTTAAGAATTTAAAACAACACGTTCTACTACTATACTATTTTTATTATATTATTTTTTCTTCAAATTTTATCTACTATATTTATATGAATAGTGAAAATATATTTCGATTCTCTCTTTTCATACCCTGCTATGTGCGTGAAATCTATATAATTTTATCAAAAACTATTTTTTTACTGATACAATACAACGCTTGAAATATATTTTTTAGTTACCATAAAGTCGCAGGTGGACTTTTCCAAAGTTCGAGTTATAAAAATTATAATGAACTAAGTTCGCCCATTTCGTTGTTCGCGGTTGGAGCATGGAATCATTGAAATCGGGTATATTTTTGTAGTATTATTCCTTTGAAATACCTTATACCTATATACATTTATTTTTTATTATAAATTCAAGTTTGATAAACATTAAAAAATTATAAAATCTACCACGCACACATACAGGATAGACAGAGGGAACCTAATGTTACGACACTCCTTTGCCGACTTCCGAAAATTTTTTCGAGGCATGTTGAGTGGCGGAACTCAACGTTGAGCTTGCCTTGGGGCCAGATCGAACCCAAAACTCTTGTGCCCCTTCGCCACGACGGTTCCTGTTCAACCTCTAATTTGTTTAATATAAATCTATAATTAATTCAACATAAAATGAACCATACAATACACGTTTAATAGCAATAGTATTCATAATTTAAATGTTTTTCATTAAAACATAATATAATTTCCGTAGTTAACGAGATTCGCTTCGTGCCAAAATTAGTTATACGTACAAAGCTCCCCAGTGGTGAGAACCAAAACTATTCGGGAACTTAAATATTCCAATTCAACACGTGTTAGCTTATTATAGAATGATTGTTATTTAAATTAAGCAGCTTAGAATCAAAATTGATTGAACAAAGCTTTTTTCATGTAAAAAAGGATATTATGTTTTATGATCTCGATATCGTGTAAAGAAATCAAACACCTCGAGGCTTTTACAGAACTTATATTTCTTCCAGGGCTAAATACCATCAGGCTTGTACAATTTATATCTCAGGACTTTTACAGAACTTATACTTCTTCCAGGACTAGATACCATTAGGCTTGTACAATGTATATCTTAAATTATAATACAATATTTTACTCTAGAGGACCACTTTCCTCTTCAACTCCAAATCTAATAATGCGCATCAGAATTTTCATCACATCAAGCGTCTTTTGTAAATTGTCAACTCGCGCTAGTTCTATGTATAAATTTTAAAATATATCTTTTTATTAAACAAAGAGGTTGATTTACATTTTGTTATAACAAATTATCGTGAATATAAAAACTATTTATATAAAATCATTACATTCGGCCATCCGACTTCGTGCAATCTCCCGATGCACGACTACTCACAAACTCACTCATTACATTCGGTCGATTACAAATAATATATGTATTGATATTGCCGCAGCCTACTTCACATCACTAGTTACAACAAATATACAACTAATTAAACCATTGCGTCTTATGGAGCTAGTACAATCATATTATCAAACAAAATGCGCAATAAATACTAGACTTAACATATTAATTTACAAAAAATAATTACTTTTCGAGACCAGAAGACTTTTGGAGTTCTCTCAGAAGTTTAACCATATACATAGAAATACGAGAAAATCTATCAATAAATAAAAGATGTTTTGTTAAAATGTTGTCTGTCGGTTTTGTCGGTTTATGTGTCCTTGCGTTTGTCTGTACGCATATCCTGAGATTATGAACCCTTTAAACATTTTAGTAATAAAAGTTGAGCAAGTAAAGAAATATGTAGTATAAAGTTTAGTTTCAACTTAAAGTAATATCAATAATCATACACACAAATATAAATATTATGTTCTAATGTCCACTGGTTACATGCTTGTTTATCTCTACGTATATTCCACTTTTTACGTACATACTATTCAAAGTTTTTGTTGCTGTTACCTATTATTATCTGTCAGTTTCGTTATTGAACTTTAATTTCACTATAAAATAATAAGGATAGCGTATTTATATTTGAAACTACTGTATTGATAACCGCTATAATTACAAATATCCTACGAAATACTTTATTGTCCATCATCAAATAAAGAGAAGTAAAAGAAAATGCTTCACATAAGAAAATGCACAGAAGTCGGCCTTATCGCTCTGAGCGATCTCTGCCAGGCTACCTTAAGGTGCACTCGTAAGTGTATGTCAATCGGTAGCCTATCGCTGCTTTATATCCTTATACACATACGTAATATCCTATTATATTGTATAGAATTATTAATTATAATAAAATATAATTTCTAATATCAACAAATATATATAAATACGGTCACGCTAATTCGTAAAGAAAAGGATACAAAAGCTTAAATATGTCTAGGTCTAGGTCTAGGTATAAGGATACCTAGGAAATATTATTAAGCAATTTTAATTAACACAATAGATGTATGATAAGTATTTAAAAAAAAAAAAAAAATCCATAAGAGTACGTTCAGAAAAGTAAAAGTTTTACATTCGATAGGAATTCAGCGTCGACCTATTGGCATCATCAAAAAATAAATAAATATATATATATAGGTATATATAGTATAACAATTGTGGAGTTGAGTTATAACAATTACTTCACATACATACTCATAATAAAATCGTAAGAGGTTCGGTCTTTACTTGAAAAATATTTTTTTTTAAAAAAAATGTTATTAGGGACCTTTATTAACCTAATAGAACCCAAAACAATGATTTTTAATTTTTGATTGTTTGTCCGTTTGTCTGTGCGTTTGTTATCTCAGAATCGACTTAACCGATTTAAATGCGGTTTTCACTATCGGGTTCTGGCAAGCTTCCGAAAACATATAAGGTTTATTTTATTACAATCGGTTCATAAACAAAAAAAAATAAAAATTATGCCAATTTAAAGTATTTAATTCGACAAATTTGCTAATTGCCATAATAGTTATTTTATACAACTGTTGTTTTACTGAACCGACTGAATCTTTAATTTTCAATTCCTTTATTAATATTTCTATTTCAAGCGGGCGTAACCCCGGACGCGCCCACTAGTAGTAAATAAATTCTTATGTAATGTAAAGAATAACCTCATGAGAAACGCTATAACGATTTTACAAAGTTATTATTATAATTTTTTTAATTTTAAAATCTTCCAATATGAGAATTTCAATTTTAATTAAGTAGAACAACATGTTCCCTGAACTACTCAAGACCGACCTTAACACAGCAATCCCTAACCATGCCACGGAACGACATGCAAGGAGAGTTGGCTATGGCTGAGATATTCGAAACGATCATCTTTGAACTATATTTACATAAAAGTCATTTAAACCACCAAATATTCTTTGCGTTGTAAAATTTACTCGTTAATGAATCGATTCCGAAAATTTTTGCAATTGAAATTTACTGAATTTATGTAAAATATATATCTCAAGGACGAGTAATTTCGAAGGCTAAATCAAATTTTAAAAACTATGATTTATATAAATAAAAAATAATTTTCCGTATTATTTCTTAACGTATACACAATGCTACAAAAACAATTTTTTTAGTCCTATGTAACTTCCCTAGTAATTTCCTAAAAAATATTTCTTTTGAGATACTTTAATTTTTATAAATAAATTTAGAAATCTTTATTGCCCATTTACGCTTAATGACTAGAATTGGTTTATGAATAAAAACGTTATGTTAATATGAAGCACGTTTGTAAGACAAAATTGCTGCAAAATAACTTATTGAATCGGCTAAAAATATAATTTTCAACGTATAAACATTGTTTCTAAGTGTACGTTGACGATGCGGTCCCAGAACGAAAATACACTAAATTGTGACCATCATGTTGTCATAAGGGGAACAAAATCGCGTTTAAATAACTACGTACGTAGCAGTTATTATTATTTACAGTTACCAGCAAACAAATTGCGATCTTTTACGAGCTACCAATTGTTAAAGTTTCGAGTTCGTAAGAGAGTAAACATCTATCTTCGTGACAAATTTGACTAAGACAAGGTAAGAAACAAACGCGGAACGCCATATTTTAATGCAGTAAAATCTCATCTACTACTAGAGCACTAGCGCCTGCCTAGTCATCAGATGAATTTTCAAAAGGTAAGTAAACCCCTGGACAGAGGTCCAAGAGAGGTGAAGAGAAACTAACAAGTTTACTAGTCTTAGTTTACATGTTTATTAAATTTACGAGCTTAAGAAATGCAGATATTGATACTCGCTCTATGTGCGTTTCAATTCGCTACCATAAAGAAAATGGCAGAATACATAAATGTACATTTTGTACTAAATAATATGTTTTGGAACTGGAGAAAAATATATATAAAGACAATATACTACCTTTTTAAACATAGCGTTTCATTTTTATGACACCCGACAGATGTCTATAATTAATTGACAGCCTCGTACAAAGAATAAAATAGTGAATACGTGTGAATACAAAACCAACGTAAGAAGATAATAATTGCTATAAATCAAAGCAGACTGGATAACGCTAAAAGACAACAAAGTGAGATGATTCATTAATTGTGACTGTCGTTTCTCTAATTTACACATAACTTGCAACGTCTGTACATATTGTAATTATGCTAATAATAAAATTGTAACGTGTGTATGCTAATAAACTCTTATGTACATAGAAACAAATTTAATTAATTTATTCCAATCACCCCAACCCGATATAAGTCACATATATGAATTCTACTGGAAATAAAAAAAAATGTCGAAACTTGTAGGTGGTTACTACACTGGTGGCAGAACCTAATGCTGTGACTTTGTTATCGTGTTTCTATTTATCTTGTTTAATATATTTGTTGCCACAATAATTGATACATAAAAAAAAAATATATATCTTTCAATATATAAAATTTTGAACTAGCAGACCAAACTAACACTGTTATGACCTATGATATTTATGACACTGACGGTACCTGATCCTGATCCTAATCCTGACCCGATACCCGAGTGAGACTAATTTTCTACTTTTAATGCATGATACTGAGATAAATCAATAAATCTTCTGGTTTTTTTACATTTCTAATAGGTTTATCGAGTATCCTAATACAGAAAATAGCTTTTTTCTTTCGTTTTAACCAGATCTAAAAGTAAAGCTAATGGTAATTTATTACAGAAATATTGATGTATATTTTTTTATTGT